>CAUYQV010114177.1:0-17121 GCA_963574575.1 Galagoides demidoff | reverse complement strand
TCAAGCTATCCCCCTGGGTAGAGTGCCATGGCATCACAGCTCATAGCAACCTCTAACTCCTGGGCTCAAGCGAGTCTCCTGCCTCCGCCTCCCAAGTAGCTGGGACCACAGGCGCCCGCCACAACGCCCGGCCATTTTTTGATTGCAGCCATCATTGTTGTTTGGCGGGCCCGGACTGGGGGTTCGAACCCCTCACCTTAGGTGTCTGTGGCTGGCGCCTTAGCTGATTGAGCCACAGGCGCCGAGCCTCATTTAAGTTTTTCTTTTTAATTTTTTTTTTTTTTTTGAGACAGAGTCTCACTATGTTGCCATGGGTAGAGTGCTGTGGTGTCGCAGCTCACAGCAACCTCAAACTCTTGGGCTTAAGCAATTGTCTTGCCTTAGCCTCCCAAGTAGCTGGGACTACAGGTGCCTGCCACAATGCTCAACTATTTTTTGTTGTTGCAGCTGTCATTGTTGTTTTAGCAGGCCTGGGCCGGGTTCGAACCTGCCGGTGTATGTGGCCAGTGCTCTACCCTCTGAGCTACCAGTGCTGCCCTCATTTAAGTTTAACAAATTATTATATAGGGCTTACTATGCATCAGATGCTATTCTGAAAACGTTCTACATTTTAACAGATTTGATTTTTACAACAACCTATGAGGTAGCTACCATAACAAGCTCTATTTTATAGATGAGGAAACTCAGACAAAGAGAGGTCAAATAATTTGCCTGAGGTCACACAGCTAGGGCCTGATCTATCTGCAGAGTCCTGTCTCCTACTTGGTACTCAGGGCGAACTGGAGAAGGCTGAGCACCTATTGTTTCACTGTTTCCTCATCACATGTGGCAGGAGCCACATGGCACCCACACCCTGTCCCAGGCTCCCCCAGGAAAGAGCCAGGAGCCTGGCTGTCCTGCTACAGCAGAGCGGAGGAGTAAGGGGCAAATGTTTGCCAGTGCACGTTGAAGAGTTGGCAGGGGCTGCCCTGGCATGATGCCTTTGAAGTTAATTCTTCACAGGGGTGCCCATTCATACCCCAAGTGTGGCTGTGAAAGCTGCAGTTTCTGAGTCAGGCTGACCTGGCAGCTAGTTCTGGCTTTGTCACTTACCTTGTGCAAATTATTCAGCCATTTGGAATCACAGTTTCCTCATGAGGAACAGGATATAAAGCTATCTTCCTCGAAGGGCTGGTGTGCAGGCTAAAAGAGACGATTTGCATAAAGCACACATCACTGTGCCTTCCAAGGTTGGTGTCAACGTTATTAGTTCCCCTTCTCCTCTGATGTTACTTAATGGAAATGCATCGTGCCTAAATGCCATCTGGTGCCCTCTTACCTCTTCGACAGCTCAGTGCTCTGCCAGTCCTATGGTCTATGAAAGCCAAGGTCCTTGGGGTGCACATTCTGACCCCTATGTTCACATGCGGTCTCTGCTTTACCCTGAATCAGTGTGGATGTGAAATTCACCAACTGGTTTGCACCATCCACTCCCAGAAAGCAAAATTTGTGAACTTGCTTGACTGGGGGACATGGGCAGGGTCACATTCAGGAGTACACAGCTTTTTGGGTCCCTCTAACCTAAGGGTCCTCAGGCGTTAGACTGCATCAGAATTACCTGTAGGGGGAGGTTGTTAAAATGCAGACCCTAGGGTTTCTGAGGGATGGGGCCCAAGAATTTGCGATTCTACAAGTTCTCAAGTGATTTGGGACACTGCTGGTTTAGGGACTACACTTTGAAGACCACTACTCTGATCTCCCCTCTGCCTGTCTCTGTTCCTCATCTGCTCCCCCCAGATTTCCCTGGAGTTCCAAAATCTCCCCTGTCTATTATACAGGACTCTCCCCAGCTGCTGTCTGTAAACTCTCTACCCAGATCAATCCTGGACTCTTCCCTTAATAGGATTCAGCCTTTTTTAGAGGGCGATTGGGATTTTAAACATATAATATGTAATTGCATTGTTTCAGTGTGAAATAATTCCCTTTCTACTGTGTCTCTGTGTGAAGCGGAGCAGTCAGAACTCCTGTTTGGACTCAGGATGGGTAAGGCAAGCTCGGTCCTAGCCAGGGCTGATGTCTGTATGTGGACTCAGCCAAGTCCTGGGGGTCTACACAAAGACATGCTTCTCTGAGCAAGGGTCTGGGGCTAATCAGTAGCAAGTTCTGGGGTGGGGGGTGGGGACCGTGGTGGGGTGGGGGTTGGGCTGTTGGGTCGCAGCTGTGTATTTAAATTGCTCTGAGGCCCACTCCCTGGTCCATGCTCCAGCAGGAACTGACATCAAACAAATGGGCCCTGATGCATTAAGTGGGGAGGGGGAGGCTGAAATGGGTCCTCCCCTGCCTTTCTCCACTTAATCTAACGTTGAGCAGGGGAGGCTGCCTTGATGAGAAGGACTATAACTAATTCCCGGATTCAGCCCTTTGTGGGCAGCTGGGCAAGAGGGGTATAGCCTTCACTCTTAATAAAGATTGGAAGATGACTTGTCCCCTCCCCACTGGCTCTGTTAATCCAACTCCAAGCTGGAGATTAGCATTTCTAATGGACCGGGAGGCACAGCCTTCAGGAGACAGGGATGAGGGATGACAGACATTCTGGGGTCCCTGGGGCTCTGAAGAGAAGCAGTCACTTTGGCCTCAGCTGAATTGAGGTTGGCTTTCTTCAAATAGGGCTCTTGCTTCATCTCTCCTCTTCTGTCCCCTTGAGGGTGGGGGTCCTGCTCTAAAAGCTGGGTCTGTGGACTCATCCCAATGTCATATCCAAGTCCTATCTCCAGATATCCAATATCCAAAGAGGATATGAAAACTTTGAATTCAAAGTCTTGGTTATCTTATTCATTCATTCATATTCATTCATTTTGTCCTTCAACTGGCACCTGCTATGTGCCAAGCACTGGATGCAGAGATGAAACACTGCTGTTCTGTACTCAGGGTATTCACAATTTAGTAAAAGAAATAGACAATAGGCGGGCACAGTGGCTCACACCTGTAATCCTAGCACTTGGGGAGGCTGAGGCAGGAGCAGCCCTTGAAATCAGGAGTTTGAGACCAGCCTGAACAAGAGTGAGACTCCATCTCGACTAAAAACAGGAAAATGAGCCAGGCACAGGTGTGTGTGCCTATAGTCCCAGCTATTTAGGAGGCTAAGGTAGGAAGATGGCTTGAGCCCAAGAGTTTGAGTTTGCTGCAAGTTATGATCATAATACTGCATGCTAGCCAGTAACAGACCAAGTCTCTGTGTTAAAAAAAAAAAAAAAAAGACAGGCTTGGCTCCCATAGCTCAGTGGTTAGGATGCCAGCCATATACACCTGGGCTGGTGGGTTTGGACCCAGCCTGGGCCAGCTAAACAACAATGACAACTACAACAACAACAAAAATAGCTGGGGATTGTGGCAGGTATCTGTGGTCCCAGCTACTTGGGAGGCTGAGGCAAGAGGACCTCTTCAGCCCAAGAGTTTGAGGTTGCTGTGATGCCACAGCACTCTACTGAGGGCGACATAGAGAGACTCTGTATCGAAAAAAAAAAAAGACAATAAATGTCATATGCCAAACATGAGACATAATATAGGTGCTCCGGGGGCACGCAAGGGGATCTAAACCAGACGGTGCAAATGTGTGTGCACCCAGGGGTGTCAGGGAAGACAGTGTCACCTGAGCCTTCTCCTGAGCCTTCAAGGAGCCTAAGAGGGATGGTCTATGATGAGAAAGGGGATTTGAGTGGCTTGGAATAGGAAAGTAAAGAGTGTGGAATCAGGTCCTGCAGGGAAACTCAACCCCAGGGATTATGAATTATCCAGAAGAAACGGGTGTGAAGAAGGTCAATAGGAGAATGTTCCAAGCAGACTCACCTTTGGGCCATAATCTTTTCACTGAACCCACATTTATCGAGCCCTTTGCCCAGGAAACGCTAACATTGCTTTTGTTTACTTGACCATCTCCCATGACAGTCTGAGCTTCCTGAGGAGTGGAATTCTACTTATCTTACATCATTAATTGGGACAGAATACGTTATTAATACATGTTTTTTAATTGAATTGAAAAATCTGGGGAATATGAGAATTTTTTGCATGTCAGAGGAGTTGGAAATAGCTGGGATGGCTAAAATTTAGGATACATTTGGGGAGTGGTGAAAAATGAGGCTAGAGAGATGAGGGTCAGATCGCCAAAGGTCTGGCGATTATGAAAGCTGTTGCGGGTGGGGGATGGGGGAGAAAAATATCACCAAAGGTCTAACCTACCAAACCATGGAGTTTAGATTTTATCCTATTATAGTAAATAAAGGTTTCAAGGGAAAAACACAATCAGATTTGGGCAGTGCCTGTGGCTCAAAGGAGTAGGGTGCTGGTCCCATATGCCGGGGGTGGTGGGTTCAAACCCAGCCTCAACCAAAAACTGCAAGAAAAAAAAAATCAGATTTGTATTTTAGAAGCTCCCTCTGGCTGTAGTTCACTGGGGAGTAGGCAACACAGGAGGCAAGGACACCATCAATCAATTCAGGCCACAAGGGTTTGGACTAAGGGTGAGACAGTGCGAGTAGTCGTAAGGAATGAATTACAGATACAGCCTATGAACTTCAGAGTGATGAGAAAAGATCTTTCTAATATTTCAAAGAGTATATGTGAAAGCACATGTAGTGAAAATAAGATGGAGTCAGGCAAGCTAGGGCAGACCTGACACAGCGGGTCTGGGGGTTTAGGTCACTCCGTCTCCCATTCCTACTGTTTTGTAAACTTAGCTCCCACCCTAAGGATGCCTGTCTTGAAGAGTTTAGGTAGACTGATTTAGGAGATTAACTTTTGAATTAGAATGTTGTAACAGGTCACTAAATTATGCTGATTATTATTTGGAATAGGAGTTGGTCTGGTCTTTAAACTATAAAATTATAGTTTTGGAAATAGACGAACAGAACAGTCTTGAAGAAGCTACTCTCATTGTTCTCCAAAATTCTGGTGTCGTGTGATATACCCGACAATTTGAGAGGAACCAGACCTGGAAATAAAAATCTCATTTTAATCTAATGAAGCAATAACGCTTTCAGTCAATGATTTGTTCTGAGGACTTTTGAAAGGAGAGTAAACAGGTGGATTGGATAGTTTCTGGAGATTCTTTGTCCAAGGCAATGGGATCTACCTGTTCAGGAATCCTTTTGCCCGTATTTCCTGTTCCTAACTGTGCCTATAAACTATGAAATATCATTCTAAAAGAGGGGAACCACCTCCCAGCCTTGCCATCTCTCCAGATCTCCCACCCTACTCCCCTTCCAAGGCAGAGGGCTGCAATATCTGGGGCGGGTTCCTCACAACTCCTCTTGCTTGAGGGATGCTCTTTGGTCAATCCTCAGTGAGAATTAGCATTACTAAGGCTTGGCAAAAGTTGAGCTCTGCTCCTCAATCAACACATCCCTCTCCGTCTCTTTTCTGTTCCTGTTTGCTTGTTAATCCAGTTTCCTTTGAGTCTGTTGAGAGGAGTTTTGGTAATAAGCAGTTTCATTCATTCTTTCAACAATTTTAAATACCTGTTTTGTCCCAAGCACAATGCTGGGCATATGCTAAGGTTCTCTGCTATCTAAGGGCAAGAGGTATCTCCTATCTAAGAGTAAGAGGAGGGGCTAGGAGACAGGGTGCCATTGCAAATTTATTTATTTATTTATTTTGAAACAGTCTCACTCTGTGGTCCTGGGTAGAGTGCCGTGGTATCACCATAGCTCACAGCAACCTCAAACTTTCGGGCTCAAGCAGTCCTCTTGTCTCAGTTTTTCTATTTTTATTTTTAGTAGAGATGGGGTTTCACTCTTGCTCAAGCTGGTCTCAAACTCCTGAGCTCAAGCAATCCTCCTACCTCAGCCTCCCAGAGTGCTAGGAATACAGGCGTGAGCCCCTGAGCCCAGCCATTGCAAATTTCTTTCCTTCTCCCAACTTCCCCAGCATGGCACTTTTTAAATGGTGCATGTACACACATGTCACATTGAATCAGAGGGTCCCTCCATGACCATATACATTAAACATTCCGACACCAGTCACTCCATGTTTAAAATACAAGTTATGTAAATGAGCTTTCCAGAATAAGACCACTTCTAGATAAACGGTGGCTGGGAGGGCAGAATTCCATTAAGAGTATGCTGTCTGGCGCCTGTGAAAAACCCTTTGATTCACTTCTGTCATTAACCCCTTGACATCCTTTCCTACCCATTAACCAAGGAAACTGAACAAATCACATGGCCAGAGTCCATTTTGAACAACTTTTATTATACGTTTAGTGTTCTCTATACAAAAGAAATCAGTTTTTTTACAGTGATTCCAAAAAAAATTCTGAATAATTTGGCCTTTTCATTGCTCATGCAGTCAGTTTATAAGTCCACGTATTAGACGGTCCTCCACGGCCCAGAAGTCTTCCCTGCTGAAGGTCGTGCGTGACACCCTCAGATACGCATCCGTCACTGACAAAGTTGGTTAATGCAAAATAACTCGCAAAAAGGAAAGAACACGATGTGAGAGAGGTTAAAACAAGGTCCGCCATGGAGAGTTAGATGTTTAACCAATGGAAAAAAGATCAGACCAATTTGTGGGGGTGTGGGTATGTGGGAAGGGATGGAGACACTGGGGAAAATTTTCTCCCATGAAGAGAACAAATCAGAATGGTGGGGATGTGTGTGTAGTGGGGGGCAGGGCAAGGGGTCCTCCGGGGTCTAGTGTGGGCTGGGGGAGGGACCAAGACAGAAGGCAGTCACATCATAGGTGACTGATGTTCAGCTCAAGAGGAGTATGAAGAAGTTGACAAAGAGGTGGGGAGCGTGGCACGGGGGCGACACTGACTGAGGACATTGTAGTTGGGAATCAGGAAAAAAAAGCAGGTCAGTGGCATCTGATCTGCATCATTTTTGACAAAGAAATAAGAGTAGTGCACAAAATTCTGGATATTTTCCGCCAGACTTTTGTGTTTATTGCTTCATTGAAGTCTTTAGATCTGCTAAACTCCATCCCAGTAAATTCCAGGGTGGCAGGCTGGCCTGGGCGCTGCCCCTCAGCACCCACAGCCAAGGGCAGAATGGACAGAGACCCCCTGCACGTCCTCACTTCCAAGGAATACAACACGCTGAAGACCCAAAGTGTTACATGTACAAAACAAGAGACGCCATTCCAGGGGGTACGGCCTAGGTTTCACAGTAACAAATGCCACTCAGCTTGTCACTCTATTCTGCTGCCCTGGGTTTTCCCATAAGTGCGTAGCTGAGGGGCTAACCACAGCCTGTCAGACAGAATGATCTCGGACTCAGAAAAATCATTTTTAGTCTTTCCTTCTGGGAGAGGTGGTGAAGAGGTATGGGAGGGTGAACCAGCAGGACAGATCTTAAGTAATACCTCTGTTTCAAAGGAGGCAGCTGTGGTGAGAATGAAAGAACACTGGACAAGGAGTCAGAAGGCCCAAGTTCAAGCCCTAACGTCACTTTAATTTACCAGCTGTGTGCAAGTCCCTTAATCTGCCTGGATTTTTGCATCCTTGTCTGTATCATATAATCATTTCAATTAGATCAGCTCTGTGATCCCTTCACATGCTGAAATCTGATTCTGTCCTGAGCTAGAAGCCTTTGTACCTATTTCATTTCCATCCTTATCATTATGGAACATTCATTTAATACTAATATACTGATAAGGGTAACATTGGTTTCAGGTGTGGCTTAAGACATGAGTAGGGTTTTGTGGCTTTTCCCTCCCCGCCCCACCCTGATCCTTCTCTAAATGTGTCTCAGGGAAGCCTGTGCTTAGTAGGAGAGGAAGAGAAAGGGCTTTCTCTCGGCTTGGGCTGTGCAGGATAAGGACCGCCATAATGTCTGGTTTGAATTCACATGGGGTGACCCTCCATAAGTGAAGGGAGGGGCTGCCCAGGACGTGGTCTCTGCCTATGTATCCTATCCCAGGGTTTGAGTCTCCTCCTGACATTTCAAGCTCTCTGCTTTATTAGTTTGAGTTCTATTTTTCTTTTAAAAATCATATCCTACATGCTACTCAGCTACCATGCAAAGCTCAAGCAAGAGCCTTTGCTAACTGGGTGGATCTAACCACAGCCATGGGCTTGTGTGTGTTTGGCAAGGTCTGGGCAGGACTCTACTCTATACCAGGGTGTCATGAGTGGGGAGTGATGTCCTGTGCCAGCATCCCAGGATCTGCCACCCTCCAACTGAGAAGCGGGTCTCAGACACCAGCCCTAGTTGGCAGCAAGTCTGAGAATCTTCACTCCAGAGGGTTAGCAAGGCCATCTCACAAAGCTGAGACAAAAATGTGCTAAATCCCTGCTCTTTCCATCAGTTGGCTGTTTGTGTTGCCCTAAGACTCGTCCCTGCTTTGGCACAGGGCTCCAGGAGGATTCTGAAAGAGCCAGTGGCTGTGCTGTTCCTGAGAAGTTTCCCTGTCCCTTGGGTTGGACTCTTCTCTCTAGGCTCTGCCTACAAGAATTGCTGAAATAGGGCCTCACCCAGGTGGCCCCTTCCCCTTCTATCAGTTGTGCACCCACATGCAGCCCTTTACATCTCATCTCACAGAGGCCTGGATGCCGACTAGCTCTCTCTAAGACAACATCATAATCAGGGTGGCGACACCTGGGAAGTACCGCTCTACAACAGGGCTGCAGCTTGCTGTATGTATGCTTGGGTGCCTGGGTATTGGGTGTGGCAGGGGAGCTTGTCCTTTAGCTGGAAAACCCAGAAACATCCTTAGATCTCTTTCCACTCTCTTCCTAAGGCTACCTGCGGTCAGAGGAACTGTGCATGCAACGGGCCCTGGGTGCACATATACCTTGCAGGGTAAGTATTGTTGGCACTGGCTGACTTTTGGATGTACAGTCACTTCTCCAGACCTAGGGACTTGCCAGGAAGGGTGTGGACCAGATGTCTCCAACCTCTCCAGGAAAAGGAGATGGGCAAGGGAGGGAACTGTTCTGGCCTTCCCTTTAGCTTAAATTCAACCATCTTCTCAAAAGCAAGGCAGGGAGAGATGGATCCCATTAGCCATAACCCAGGCAAGCAGAAGGCGAGGCGCTGTGCCCTAGCCCTGCAGCAGTGTACTTCCCAAATTCTGGCCTCCTCACTCCCTCGGGGGGTCCATGCGCCTTGGTGGAGAGAGGTATTCAAAGGAGGGACTGGACAGGGGAGATGGAGGCATGAAAATACAGACAGGTTAAGCAGCTTGCTCCAAAAGGCAAAGCAAAGAGGCTCAAGAAGCAGGACTGTTCCTCAACCCCATCCCGCATTTCTTGACTGCTCTATACTGCCCCACCTGCTGACCAGACAGATCAAACTCTCCCTTGGAATCTTTTCCCTTTGAGTGGAGAGCCATCAGTGGCTTAACCAATAGAGGGCAGAATGTCCCAACTCAATGGATGTTGTGTCCCAAGACTTGCTCAGTTGCCAGACTGTTAGCCCCATGAAAGCAGGAACCACATCTGACTCACTCACCGTGGTTTCCAGGACTCAGGCCTTATTCAGACTAGGTGTTCAAATAATAACTGCTGAATGTGATGATGGATGGATGAAAAGACAACCGAGAGTGCAGGAAGCCACAGCTCCATGGCTGAGCACACAGGTAGGACTGCAGTCCAGTCAATGGAGCTTCTAGAGTCACTCACTGCAAGATGACTTACACCGCTTCCCTTCCAGCCAGATAGGCTGAAGCACGGCTGGTATTGCCCACTCCTGGCATCATTGTTGGTATGTTTTGAGGGTGGTTGCTTGAGAGACCCAGCTGGCAGGGAGTGCTGGGCAATACTGCTTTCCTGCTGAGCTAGGTGGACTCTGGCATGGGTTCCATGGAAATGGACTCTCCTCTTCCTGGAAGGGACTGCCTCCTTAATCTCATAATCCTTACCCCTCAAGAGTTTGATCTCTCTGAGGACGTGCCATCTTTGCTTGGGGAAAATATGTTCTTCAGCCCCAGACTTGATCATGTGGTGGTGGGGGGCAGCTCTCAGCACCCACAGAGCAGAAGCCTGAGAGAAGCCAAGTGTTCTCTTCATACACAAAGGAGGATGGCACAAAGCCTGGCAGGACACTGGGACAAGGCGCAAAGACAGGTTGAGGACTCAGCTTGCCCCAGACTCCATAGCAGCAGAAGCCCTTGTCAGTCATTAGTTTGTGTGGCAGATTTTCCAGAGGCAGGGAGAGGGCCACGATGACGTCTAACTGTCGCTTCCTGCCCGAAGAGCCTGTTGGAATGGATTCACCGGCACATACAGTGCAGCACGGAATGAGTGCCTGAGAAACTGACTGCTCTGCTCGGATCCAAAGTGCTTTCTGGAAAGGCCAGTTCTTAAATTCAGCTCACCGGCACACTCCCCTGACATCCCTTCAGGGATAGTGGGCCTAGGCTGCAGGAATGCCCAGCTGTATCCAAGCAGGTATTGGAGGAAAGCCAGAGGAGGGGGCCCCTGAGCTCCCTCTCCAGAGCCCTGCTGCTTACCCTGTCCCCTTTCACTATGAGAGAGCTGCCCTCAGGCATCCAGACATCAGCCCTGGCTGGCGCTTGGCCCAAATGACCGACTGTTATATATGCCCAGGTTCAAGCCACCTTATCGCTCAGCTCTGGGCTGTGGTTTCTCATCTGCAGAGTGTTACGTGTGTCTGTGGGCTTGATCTTCAACTGAATGATTAAGTGATGCAAGCTTTGCTAATACCTTTGCGGCTTCAACATGTGGCAAATGATGCTTTAATAAAGTCACTGAAGGACGCAGCCCCAGTCCTGCCCAGGCCCCTGGCCAGCAGCTAGAGGCTCACATCAGAGCTAGCTGTGTCCATGGCAGCTGATCCATTCCTGGGGGTCGGCTTCACCCTCCTGAAACTGACTTGAGCTACAGAAACAGCTGAAAGGTCACTCTTAGGCTCAAGGTCTCCTTCTCTCTCTGTCTCTGAGGCTAGGTACCTTTGGTTTCAAAAATGGATTAGGTGGGGAGGATGAAGGCAGCACCTTCGGGCTGAGAACTGCAGGTCTGCGAGTGTCTCCATTTGGGGCAATGGGATAAGGGCATCTGTGGAGTGGCTGCTTCTGGTCCTGCCGGGACACTTGCATAGGCTGCCCTGTTTTCCTTGAGACAGACATTGCTGGAGGCGTCAAGGCTTGCAGGGAGGGGCTGGGAACCTGGGAACTCCAGGGACAGATCAGAGCTGCATAAGGCATACGAAGAGCATTGAGTCCTCCCCAGATGGGGGCATCACAGCACTGTTAGTATGGAGCCACCTCAGGGTCCCCTGATATGTATGTACCTAATGAAAGGACAGACCAGCTCAGTTTCGGGGCAGCAAATCCCCATCCACACACCATATCAAACATGAGTCTCACCCTCATACAGAATTGACCAAGAAGATGAAGCTGCTAGAGGAGAAAGGGGGCACAGCACTTGACACCCCCAAACATACCAGCAAAGTGTTTGAACCACAGGCTCCACCTCCTTGAGGGTAGCAGCACAGGCCCTGGCAGGTGGGCAAGGGCCCTCTACTCTGCCCATACTGGGTGTGGTCCTCTCTCCTACATCCTGGGTTTCACTGATGGGGAGGACAGAAGTCCAAACCCAGCCTCTTTTCTTCTCTCAAGAGGTGAGCACAGTTCCTCAGGGGCCAGACATCTGATTTCTTCTGCCTAAGGTACACAGACATGAGCGTGGATGTCCTTTCCATCGGTGCCCACTCATGTTCCTTGAACCTCTTCAGAGTCAGAGCAGCTCAGGTCCCGGGTGCTCCAGAGGAAAGGGCAGGACAGGAACGAGGGACAAGAGGTAAACTAACCTCCCAACTGGACCAGAGAGGCAAGGAGGCCTGTATACCCTCTCCCTGCCAAAAATACTGTCATTTTCCAGAAAGGAGCCAAGCCTAGCTCAGCAACTGACAAGGCCAAGGCAGAGGGACGGGGACTAGGGGAAGAGTATGGCGAGAAAGGCATCCTTCGGAAACACATTCGCCCCGTGGTGGCTTGAATACTACAGCTTGTCTACATGTTCTGTGATGGATCAATTCTTTTACCTATCTTTGTGGTTTCCTCGGGGGGAGTCCACCTATTTTTTCTTTTCCAAGGACAAGTCTTCAAAAGGAAAAGAAAATGCAGACATTGGTTTGGAAGGGAAGATACACAAAGCAAAATACAGACAATGAAAAATACCATTTCCAACACAAACGGGTGAGCGTGTGTGCTGAGGCCAAGGGTGGGCCAGGGTGGGGAATCTGGGCTCCCTCCAGCTGAGTGCAGCTGTGGCTTTAGCTCTCCCACACTGGTGGCACCTGGGGTTGTAGGGGAGACATTGGGAGGGGCCTTGTGGGTATCTGGGTGTCACCGGGCCTCACAGCTTGGCAGACCCCCATACTGAACCCTTGTCCCTGAAGGTGGTGGTGGTAGCTTTGCAGTGGGTCTGCAGCAGCTTCGTGTCCCCCTCTCCCCTCCTCCCACTAGCAAAGTAGTGGCTGTGCCCAGGTGGGCTCTGTTAGGCCAGAGAGTAGATGGCATTGACAGGTGACGTGGCCTCCGAGCTTTCATTGCCCTCTGTTTCCTCCTTGTCCTTTTTGACTGTATACTGGCCGATGAAGGAGCCATCTTCGTTGAACTGCCCCTCACCGCCCTCGCCATAGTCCACCAGGCTGTCATCACTCTCCTGCTGCTTGATGGTGCCATCCAGGGATGTCTGGCTGCCCTGCAGGGGCTTGTTGTCTTCATCACTAGCCAGAGAAAGACAGAGAATCAGGGCCCGGCCCAGGCTGGCACAGCCCAAACCCAGGTGAGGTGGGACACTGCAGCCAGTGCCCCAGAAGGGAAGCTGAGGCCTATAGAGGACGGGCAAGGGGGAGGCACATTGGTGCAGAGCAGGGAACGGGGCCCATGCTTCTGGGGTCCTGTCTTTGTGACTGGGTCTGTCTATGGTGGGAACAGACAAAACTAGCATCCCACGGTGAGTCAGAGCCGTTGCTTGTGAGACCATGTAGGGTTGGCTCTAGTCCTGTGTATCACTGTGTGATTTTGTGACCTCAGTCCATCAAGCAGAGCTGGGTCAGCTTTGACCTTCCATGATCTATGACTCTGTAGGAAAAGGCTCTGCCTTGACAAAAAGCAAAGGCCTTAAAGAATCCCAGCCTCTCTGTCTTACTGTGGTTCCACTCAGATAATCTGGTTGATCTATAAACACATGCTACTGCTTTGGGCCTAGCAAGCAGAGGAGCTGGAGGTGGTAGGAAGGAGTGCACAGGTAAGCAGGTGATGCCAGCAAACTTGAGCAGACAGGAGGGCTCAGAAGATCCTGCCCAGTCCGCCCCACCCCCCCGCAACCCTGGAGCCTGGCCCTAAACCCCTCCTATTCGGGAGAGCTGGGGGCTGGTGGGTAAAGATGCCCCTGCATGGAGTGGGGATGTCTGCTGTGCTCCCAAGGAGGCATGGGGCTGCTCTCTGAGCCAAGCGTCTGCTCAGGCACCAGGTCCCTTCCCCTGGCTAGAAAGCTCCCTCTGCCCTTTAGGCTCAGAGAGGGGGCCATGTGCTGCTGGCCACACTTCAGAGGTGAGTTGAGCTCCCTGGCAGGAGGCAGCCTGCTGCAGGGGCAGTCTGGGTCCCAGCACGTGGGACCACAGTGGTGCCAGGTGGTCTGAGCAGACACACACAGCGCCCCCTCCCCAGCCCCAATTCAGTCCTTCCTGGGTGTGGGGAGAACAACAAGCTGAATTGCCATTACAGCAGGCAGTGTGTTCTTGCGTCTGATAGCAGTGTTGGGCAGAGACAGCTGTCAGGGGAGGGCTGCGAGCCGAGAAGCCAGGGCTGAGTGCTGGTAGATGGAAAGCTATTAGCCCACTCCCCCAAGCACCGAGTGAATGTTACCCATTAACGCAGCCTGACTGTGTTCTCAGACCATGGTGCTGTGGGAGACGAGAGAAGTGGGTCTCCAGGGCCGCATTGAGTTTGTGCAGGAAGTGGAACTCACTCTTTGCCAACTGGCGGGTTCTGCTGCCAGGCGCCTCACCCTATGTGCCAGTCTTTTTCATATACACCTGTCCCCTGGGTCCTCCCCACAACCTACAGGGGTGTGAGGATTACGCTAAGTGATTTACAGGAATTCCTCCCCTGCTTCCAGCTACAGGCGACCACTGAACAGTGACGGCCCAGGCAGGAGGAGAAGTCTTTAGCATGTCAGACTCTTGGGGGGAAAAGACTAGGTCTGCAAAGAACAGACCTCTCCTAAGGGGAGCTTGAAAGAAACCAGAATGATGGGGGACCCTGGTCTAGCCACCATTAGCCTAGCTTTAGTCACCTTTGAGGTCCAGGTGGACAGACACAGGAGGGAGTTGAAGGAGCACTGCTAGCTGGTTAGTTTACCCCTCGGTTCCCTCACAGAACTGGGGGGGAATGTGAGCCACACTCCTACTTTGCCCCAGGCCTGACCCCCTAGAAACTTAGTTCTTCCTCTGGTGGATTAATTTCAGCCTTTCCCCAGTTTAGGATTCTTAAATTTATCCAAGTAGGGGTTCTAGGTTGGAAACTGCGGGCCCTCAGAGCCAAAGCAGAGGACAGTGTGCACTGTGCTGGCCCAGCCATGCTACTGAGTATGCAGACCAACATCTGGGAGGAGACAGGTGTTTTTATTCAACAGTTTGGGTGTCTGGGTGGGAGAAGTGCACAAAGCAGCTTCTCACAGTGCAGGCTGCCTGACCCTTCACTGGGGAGGTCCTTCCTGCTCCTCTCTGGCTGCACCAAGAGGAAGCCCTGTGGCCTTTGGAACTATAGGCCAGGGAATGGCTCTCAGCCCATCAGGGAGCTGGGGCTTTGCTAGGTGGGTAAGGCCAGCCAGGGAAGAAGGGCAGGGCTCTTTGTGCTTGCCCTTTTGAAAGGCCCATGAGGTTGGACTTGATGGACAGTCATGAACGTTAAGCCGCCACAGGCTCCTGTGTGGGCAGTGGCTCTGTCATTCATTGATCCGATCCTGTATGCCAGGCTGCCAATGGGCAGAGTGAGAGTGGGCCAGGGCAGGAAAAGGAGAGGTCAGAAGCGTACAAGGGGAACTGAGTCCAGACAGTAGCTGCGCAGGAATGTAGAAGGAGGGCTCTGATCAGACATTCCCTCCTAGCCACTTGGCCTGGAAATGAGACCCCCACAACCCATCCTGCATCATTCTTGAGTTAAAAATAGACATCAAAATGGACAGATAACTTCATTAGGGTCAGATACAAAGGCCCATCCAGATGTGAGAGGGAGCACAGGTATAGAATAGTGGCACCAGCTGAACTCCAGACCCTGGCCTTTCCCACTCTGCCACTAGCTCATTGGATGGCAAGCATGGGAGAGTCTTAGGCAAGTCACTGCCAGTCTAAATCTCATCTGAGACACAGGATACTCTGTGAGAAGTCTCTCCACGGATTATTCCAGCTGACAGCCCAAAGACACTGCCAAGTTATGGAGAAAAGGCCTAGAATCCAGCCCCCCTTTATTCCTGAGACTTGAAGGTAATACAGCCTCTCTGGGTCATTGTCTTCAGGGCTAAAAGTGGGGTGTAGGCAGAGGAGCAGCTTGAGAGCTGAGCTCATTTCAGAGCCCAGGGCTCATTTTCAGAGTAAAAAGATAGAAAGAGATAAACAAGGAGCTCAACACATTTGAACTGTGCAGTTGAATGAATGAAATGCCTTTTATCAGGTGACTTATTTGTGTGTCCAGCAGTGACTCCCAGGGGAATAGCCTTGCCTAGTACTATCTGGACGAGAATCCTCTCTGAGCAAGCTTCATAGCACGTGCCCTCTGCTAGGGGGCTGTCAGAGAGGTAGAGGTGACAGCCTAATGGCCAAGGACAGCTACTCAGTTTCCTCTCAGCCAAATGGACCTGCTCTCAGGTGAGGAGGCTGCCTCGGGGGCAGTGAGGACAGTCCACCTATGGGGGAGGAGGGAGATCACACACCTGTAGTCAAAAGAGCCATCCTCTTCTTTAGGGTCTTCAGGGCCAAGGGGAACGTCCTTCTTTTCTCGCACTTGGTTAAAAAGAGAAGCAAAGATATAGAGACAAGGATTAGAAGTATGCTCCTTCTCCCAGAGCTCTGCAGAAGGTAGAGCCAGAAGGCACAGCCCTGGGCACAATGACACTCCCTCCATATACGGCATCACTGATGCCCCCCTTGTTCATGCTGCCTGTACTCTTTCAGTTATAGGGTGATTCTGCCTCCTCATCATCATCTCTAGGTGTCTACTCACATCTCTGTTGACAACTGAAATTTCCTTCCACCTAGCTCCCTACCACCTCTCCATGAAGCCTTCTCAAAAGACCAGTTAGTTCCAACAGAAGGGTGTGCAAAACAAAATCCCACAAAAACCCATCAAGTAGATGTGATCCTTTCCTTTGCCAAAGACGAATCCTCCATTGTCTGCACCTTTCTCAATCTGCTCTGTATTATAATTATTTGTGCATGTGTCTGGTGCCCGTAACCGAATGTTCATTCTTTCCTTGAGGGTGGGGGACCGTGCATTTTTCCAAAGCTCCTAGCAGAGTGCCCTGGGATACTTCATATAGGACTGTGGGACGGAAAGTGCTCTCACGTCTGTGACCTCCCTTGTTGGTGTGCCCCTTTTCCTATAGTCCTGTCTTGTGCTGTGGTCGTTCCAGCTGTGCCCCCTGCACTGTCCCTGAGGAAAGATCACCTTTCCTCTAGCATCCCTAGCACCCAGCACAGAGGCTGGCATACAGTAGGCACTGCATAAAAGACTATGCATCCTTTTTGAGGTATAAGACAGGATAATGACCCCTATTTCAGGTGAGGGAAACTGAGGCCTTAAGAGGTAAAGAACATGTCACATAACTTACCTAGTTAGTAACTGAAAAATGACTAGAGTGAAGAATAGAGCCAGGCCTCATGGCTCCAGGAGAGCCATGGGTTCACTCATCCTTTTTTTTTTTTTTTAAGTTTTTTTTTTTTTTTGAGACGGAGTCTCAAGCTATCCCCCTGGGTAGAGTGCCATGGCATCACAGCTCATAGCAACCTCCAACTCCTGGGCTCCAGCGAGAATCTTGCCTCTGCCTCCCAAGTAGCTGGGACCACAGGCACCCGCCACAACGCCTGGCCATTTTTTGGTTGCAGCCATCATTGTTGTTTGGCGGGCCCGGGCTGGGGATTTGAACCCACCACCTTAGGTGTATGTGGCTGGCACCTTAGC
>CAUYQV010114173.1:0-31391 GCA_963574575.1 Galagoides demidoff | reverse complement strand
CATTAATGCACTTCTGGGGTACAGTGCGGGGTTTTCACATGCAATCCGAAATACTTCCATCAAACTGATCAACACAGCCTTCATGTCATTTTCTCAGTTATTGTTTTAAAATGTTCTCATTCTACTCTTAGAGAGATTCACTTGTACCCCTGTAAGATAAACTTCAGAAATGGTCCCTCTAATCCCCCTCCCTTCTCCCCCCCCCCACATTCTTAGGCTATTTGGTTATAGCTTTCATATAAAAGGTATAAATTAGTTTCATAATAGGGGTGTGTACATTAGATACTTTTTCCTCCTGAAACTTAATTTTAAATACAAAAGACTAAATTACCCATTGGCTAATTTTTTTTAAATTAAAAAGTAGACCCCTTTTACATCAACACAGTAGGTGAGTGCATTGCCTGAGACTGCATATTGGCCAACCAGAGTGGCCAGTGGAGCCCCAACTGCCCACTCCCTCTCATACCCTCTGTCAATGAAGCACAACCACTAATCCACAAGTTTCTTTTCTCGTTCATAAAAGAAGTTAGTTCCTTCTGACCCAGTTGCATCTCCAGCTATAGAGAAACTGTAACACTGCTCAGTTTTGGCCAGATAGCATTTAACATGTGTGTCTGCATTTGAGTTAGAATAGAAGAGGTCAGAGTTCTGATAATCCTAGAGGATAATTGGGCCTGCGTCTTCTGGCCTGGAGGGACATTTGTATTTGTGTGGGTGGCCGAGCAAGAGCACTACTGACCCCTACTACAGTTTGAAAGCTTGGTGGCCTGGTTTAGTGACAATATGTTCTAAATCATGCCATTGTACTTATTCTTCATCCAGTCAGAAATGAGGTCAATTATTCTTGGGAGGTAAAAATTGGTAATACTTTGGACTAAGTTAAAAAAAAAAAGCCATATCTGCCCAGAGATTTGTCTCAGACTTCTTAAGTAAAATGAGTAAGGTTGGAACACTTAGAGCACAGACCCATGGAGTTGAGACAGGATGCATGAACGCAGTCTCACTTCTCCAGACGTGAATTTGCAACTCTGGTTCAGTATCATGTACGACACCGTGTATCAGAAAGCGAGTGGTAATTTCCCAGAAATGTTAGAAAGTTCTAATTAGCGTACAGATGCTAGAGAAAGCAGTCATGGAAGTCATCTTCAGTAGTGAGTTGTTGGCACTTTTATGGACGGTATATGAGGCAATTTAGTTTATTTTACATTCACGAATAATCAGGGCAGGCTAATCTTGCATGTTTGTTTCCTAATTACTCTATTTTTAGCACTCCATCATTTCTCTTTCTCCTGCAAGAAGGTGGAACGTCCTAACCTCAGTGCAGTGCACGTCCCCACGGAACAGCAGCAAATGTGAAAACTCCAGTCAGTCCACTTGCTTCTGTAGAGAAGGCAATCAGCCTGATAACTGCCAGTAATAACAGCCTTGATGATTATGCCAGCCAAGGTCTATTATTAAACCCGCAGAAATTTTCTTTTCTGACTTAGAAATATGTTTTTGTTCTTTGATAAACATGCATAAAATCAAAAAATAAAGGCAAACCATCCTTATTAAAACCTGAGGTCTATAAATAAAAGGCACAAAAGCTGCCCCTTTTACATTTTGTTTCCCTGAGCAACAGAAGATGCACTTCTTATTTAACTTAGCAATGCCATGTAAAAATACAAGCTTGCAGGTGGTAATGGTCTCCATTTTTCTTCCATGGAATTCCTCCAAGTCAGAGTCAGTGACTTGCTTCAACCACAGAGTTCATGACAGCATGGAGGAGATTGAGCCAGTGCTCTCAGATTGCCGGCCTGGGGCTGCAGAGCTCCTGCAATAGAGTTGGCCACTTTGGGGCTTGAGCTCTGGAAACATTCAGGGAGATGCGGGTGTCTGGGAGAAGGCATGGACTAGCAGTTGGGTGCTCACATTCCAAGCTCCTGTGACACTTGTGTCTTTAGGAGCTGTCTGCTTCCTTGGTCAGCAGCTCTATTCTGGGCAGAATGAAGAGCAGAGGTTAGGGAAGGCCCAGAATCTTAATGCCCACCCTCCCTGTGTGTGCTCTGCAGCCTGATACGTCCTCCAAGAAGCCACTTCGTAGAGCAGTTTGAGAACTCAGAGACCAGGGGAAATTTATCCTGTGGCTAGACCTGGTCACAGATGGATTTTAGATTGAACTTGGCAGGGACAAGAAGCAACTTGGAAATTCCCTCTGGAAGGGTTCAGTGGAGCAGCTCTCCAAGAGCACCGTATTCCCTTCAGGCAGGCTTCCTATTTTGCTCTACCAGACTGCGTTGCTCCCTGGGCTTTGGCCTCCAGTGATTTACTTGACTTCTGAGACGTATTACCGAAAAGACTAACATCACCAATGGTAAATTCTCTCTTAAGAAAAACAGAACAACAAGGCCTAGCATTTATGGTTGCCTTGCATCTCTGCCTTTGTGGCCTCTCTGGGTATCCACTGACGTCACTTGAAGTGAACCATTTTATTTCTCATTGCTGCATGCCAGGTTGGTTTATGTGCTTCTGTTTCTCAGCATTCCACAGATGCCACATTACTCAAAGCGTGCTCTTGAGCATCTTCACAGATGCCCTTCACAGGAGGCCCTGCACGGCCTCCCTGCCCTGCTTAAAGTTCTCACGAAGCAGCTGCTCGCATGCCCTGCTGACATCCATCCACAGCATATGCCCAGCCAGTGAGCTTGACTGCAGTGAGTGCGGCTGCGGTGCCAGGGAGCTGGCTGTGCTCCAGGACTGGGGCCACTCCTGTCTTGCCTCCTGCCATTAAGCGTTTTGTTGAAGAGGGCAATTTAAACACTCAGTGAGGGTGAACCAAGTTTCATAGCTCTATGAAAATGCATGATTATTATTTTGGTCCCTGGTTTTGTTCATTTTTATACTATCTTTTCTCAGCACACGCACAGTATCTCTGACAGGTTGGTTAAAGCAGGTTGTGACTGCTTTTCCCACTTATTCTCTAGTCCTTAGTATCATTCAGGCTGCAGGATCATTTGTCATCTCTCGGGTTTCCCCCATATCCCCCTCAGGAGCATGGCTGTTAACATCAGGCAGTGTCTGGACAATATTCATAAAGCCCATTTGATGATGCTTTCAATCTTACTGAAGGTTTTCTTAGGCCCATAAGCATGTAGCTAAGTAAAATAGAGGAAAGTCAAAGCCACTTATTTGACTTTGCTTACAGCATTCGTGATGAAGAGTGGACCATCTACTTGAATTTTTTTTTGAGACAGAGTCTTACTCTGTTGCCCTGGGTAGAATGCCATGGCATCATAGCTCACAGCAACCTCAAACTCTTGGGCTCAAGCGACCTTTTTGCCTCAGCCTCCCAAGTAGCTGGAACTACAGGAACCTGCCACAATGCCTGGCTAGTTTTTTCTATTTTTAGTAGAGATGGGGGTCTCGCTCTTGCTCAGGGTAGTCTCAAACTCCTGAGATCAGGTGATCCACCCTTCACAGCCTCCCAGAGAGCTAGGATTACAGACATGAGCCACCACATCCAGCCTATCTACTGGTATTTAAAAGACTATGATCATGAAATCTTAAGATCTCTGTGAGTACAAAAGAGCAATTGTATTTTAGGAGCTATTATAACCCAGGCTGACTGATGAGACAAGCTTAGTAGATACCATGATAATGTTTCCTGGAAATAAGGTACTACACACAGTAATGACCTCCAGTTCCATTAAAACCCAAATTCTTCCTTTGTAACTTATGGTTCATAAGAATTCAGGTTCTGGTTTCTTCTGAGATTGATGTCTTCTTATTCCTTGGCAGGAGAGGCCTGACCCCTCTTTCCCTAGGCAATGAGTGCTCTGAGCTGGAAACCTGAGTTTGAACTGTCTCACAGGACCCTCTGAGTTTTAAATTGCAAGGACAGAATGTCTCACCTTCAGTTCCCTGACACCTTCCCATCTCAAAGTGCAGTATCTTCTCATCACCCCTTCTTTCTCCCCAGTCCCCTTCCATGCAGATCATTCTAGTTGAACTCCTGCCACCACCTGACTTCTTTCTGGTCCTATAGCCCAACTAGTCTCCTGTAAGACAAAAATGTTCCAAGTCTCTGCCATACTTAGGGAAATGCCCAAGTGCACTTGGCAGGTAGATACAAAAGGTGGTTCACAGAGTGGTGTTAACTTGCATTCTGATAGGAGCTGATAGCGATGCAGAATGGTTACACTTGATACAACCACTATAGTATGTTAGAGATGGTTTTTATAAGAATAAAAGTAGACATTCATAAAAGTAAAGAATAGTAAGCTCTCTTTGTTTTAAAATAGACTTTTGGCATGAGTGCTTGAGACTTTCTGCTCTGTGATCTTCTATTTATATTTTTAAGAATGCTAAAAAAAAGAATGCTGTGGGAATTCTTGCTCAGAAGTGTTAAAGAGTTTAGGTCTATTATATACCTTACTTAGCTTTGCTATCCACATCTGTTTTGCATAAATTCAGTTAGAAACCTCCCCTTGTAGGAATTCTTAAGCCTAATTAAAAGTTTGAGCCGTAACATGTGGACTACTCTTGGAAGCAGCATTTGTCAGATGATGTAAGCAATATTCAAGTTCATTGTACTTACTGTGCTTCCAGTATTTCACAGATGTATGTCAACTCATGTAGAAGACATGTCAAAAGGAATGTCAGTAATGCTTTATCTTTAATTTGATTTATATTTAATCGGTAGCTGACTCTGATACTTCAGCAGTACAGATTCTCTTGATTCTCCTTTTGCTTCTAATTTTCTCCCTCACCAAGCTTTCCAAAATATTTTGATAATCTATAAACAAATACTTCAATTTGGTTGACTAAGGGAACTTGTTACTAAAAGTAAATCCCATAGTAATTTCGTAAGACAAAGAATATTTTTGTAAAATGAAATCATGCACTCATATAATTCATATTTATCAACTCACATTTCCTTCCTTCCTTCCTTCCTCCTTCCTTCCGAATATCACTACAGTCACCTTCAAAGTTCTCCTCTTGGGAAGCTGTGCACTGATACAAGCACCTAGTCCACCCTTCAAAGAATTTGAAACACTTTTTTCTGGAATGGTCATCAGAACTGCCATCATATTACCCTTGCTGTCCTGAATGTCATCAAAATGTCTTCCTTTCAATATTTCTTTTATCTTTGAGTAAAGTAAAAAGTCATTGGAGGCCAAATCATGTGAGTAGGGAAGGGTTTTCCAACACAATTATTTGTTTTACTGGATTAAAAGCTCTCTTACAGACACTGCTGCGTGAGCTGGTGCATTGTCATGATGCAAGGGCGGTGAGTTGTTGGCAAAAAGCTCATGTCATTTTCCTCTAACTTTTTTACACAGGCTTTTCACCACTTCTGAATAGTAAATGTGATTAACTATTTGTCTAGTTGGCATAAATTCATAATGAACAATCCCTCTGATATCAAAAAAGTTAACATTGTTTTGACTCTTGATTTGGGTGGACAGAACTTTTTTGGTCATGGAGAATTGGCTGACATCCATTGTGCACTTTGACGCTTTGTTTCAGGGTTGTATTGGTACACCTGTGTTTTATCACCAGGGGTAACACGGCCCAAAACATTGTCTTGCCTCTCCAAAAGGCCTTAGCAAGCTTCAACTCACTCTCCTTTGCTTTTGATCATCAGTGAGTTCCTTCGGGACCATTTTTATACACATGTTTCTCAGGACAAAATTTTCAGTTAAGATTTTTCTATTTCTCTTTTAATGTTTACTTGGTTTCTTACGCTTCTCAGTCAGCTGACAATTTTGATCCACAAGTCAATGAATTTTTACTGTTTTCATCAGTTCTGCTTGTTATTGGCCACTCTCACCTCTCTTCATTAGTGACACTTTCTGTCCTCTCAGAAAAATGTTTGATTTATTTGTTCACTGCCATTTTCTTCATGGCTTTATCCCCATAAATTTGAACTAACATGTCCCTGACTTTACTTCCACTCTTGCCAAGTTTAAGAAGAAATTGAATGTTTGTTTGTTGTTCTAATTCAAGCTTCAACATTCTCTCAACAGTACACAAAAACATGGAACAACAATAATGAATGCCATTCAGCAAGACACTGCCACATGTTCACACAAACACATCTGTGAGACACTGGCATAACCAATGTTATGAAACCTTATAGAGTTGTTTGTGCAGTACTGTTAGCGTAAGCCCATAGTGACAAGTTCGTGAACTTAATTGTGAGACCTTGTACATTTTATGCTTTTCTTTACTAATTTGAGAGGTTATGAATGGAGTATTCTAATGACTTTCATATTGTCAGCTTTGCATTAGTATCAGGAAGTCTGTACAAGCAGGTTTCTGTAAAGTACATGGCCCGGTGTCTGATACATTGTAGACACTGAGTGAACATTGGAATGAATAAACGAACAAGTGTTGCCTTTCCCTTTATATATAATTTAGTTACACCTTGAAAACTTGGTTGATCCAGCTTTGAATATCTGGAGTTATCTGGTTTATTGATCTTTACCATTTCTTGCTTCTTAAGCATGTAGTCTTGAAGGATGATTATCTCACTGGTAACTTAACCCTTCTATTAGCAAGAGGAGGAAACAAACACAAAATTAAGCCTTCACTTGCCTCTTCCTTGTTAGTCGTACTTAATTATTTACTTGAATAGGTAATATTAACTTAAAAATTCCTTTGGAAATGATTAGGGTTCATGTACTCAGGCTGGCCTTATGATCTTCTTAATATCTTTTTTCAAATAAACGAAACCTTACTACCTAATCTGGAACATATCTGTGTAGCAAATTAGATATTTTTCTGTCCTTAACAAATTCACAGAACTTTCCATTTCTTTGTTATTGCATTCTAACAGAGTTTATTATGAGTTCTGAAAATATTGACTGCCTCGAATATCTCTGTTATGCTTCATTTCCCAGTTATTTCAGTGCAGTTTTGGTGTTGTTTTATATTTGTTTTTGATGGCTGTCCTGTTGATTATAACAGAGAACAGTTACTGTAGATTGTCAATCTACTTGTCCGTATCAAGTCATCACAAAGATGCTTGTTCCACAGGAGAAAATGGACACAAGAGCTTAGTGATGTTTTTAGGTGGAAATTAAGAGAAAGCTCCATTCCTGTTCTTGTTCTGACCAGCATGATTTCATGGCCTGTAGCTTATAGAATAATTCTGTACCGCTCCTGCTTCCTTTGTGGAGATCTTATAAGAGTGAATTAGATGACTATTTTGAATGGTTTGTGACACTGACAGGAACAGTGCTCTGTAAACCATGCAAGTACAGGAACACTGAATTCAGCCATGGGCATGTTGAATTTTACTATCTGGGAGGAAAACTTACTGGGAGGACAACCTGTTGATGGCTAACAGACATGAAAATCAAAATTGAGCTCAGATCTCCAGCACCAGAAATTACCCTCAAAGCATCAAGATTCTACTCACCCCCTCAAGGTAAAGACAACCTTTTAGCAACTCCCGGAGCTTAGGAGAAATCAGGAGACTGAGCCCTAGTCAGATGGCCAGGGCTTTACCGAGGCCCAGGTTTGTCCTTCTGCACTGTGTTGCCTGCTGACAACTGTTGCTTTTGGTCAACTAGTGAACAAAGTCTCTTCTGTAGTTTTGTAGCTTCTATTCAAGGTGAGACAGACATTATTAGGTGGTGGTGATAAGGATAAGCATTAAGATGAAAAAGAAAGCACAGTGGGTGAGGCAGGGTTTGAGGGTGGCTGGGAAGGGATTGGTCAGCTGAGATGACTCAAGCAGAGTGAGCTAAGGAACAAGGAGCTATGGAGACAGGATGTGGGGGTGGGGCTGGAGTTGCAAGTGCAGAGGCTCTTAGAAGGGGGTGGGGTGCTACTGCCTCTGGATAACCAGGTGCGGAGAAGGTGGGTCCTGAAATGTCTGTGGCCCACCTCTTCCCTGGGGAGACTCTGGGGAGGAAGACCTCAGACACACACAGTGGTCCTGTTTTAAAACATTAAGTTAAACATTTGGAAAATAATAAGCCTGAATTTTTTTTTCTTCCAAGCTACACTGTGGTTGGTTGCCTAACATAAGGGAAATACTTTGAATTAGATGGGAGTAGACTTGAGAATTACATTGCTTGGGTTGCATACTGCAATTAAAAGAACCTGCCCTGAGAGCTAGCAGACTGTGAACAAGCAAGTGGCATCCTCCCTCCAAGTCTGAAGTTACTTTGCCACACAGTACTGTCCTTGATTTTAAATGGCCTTCCTGGGGGTGTTGGGGAGCCTCAGTGCTGGGTGTGGTTGATGAGATGAAGAAAGCCCAGGAAGAATAGCTCTGTTTTTATCTTTTTGTGCATTGGTATTCTTCCAGGTTATTTAGAAAAGGTTGTTAATAACGAATTTGGAAAACCTCTCAGCTAGATTATCTTCAAGGTTTTCGCATTTCTAATGTTCTTTGAAACTATTGTTTTCATTAGTCTTTAAGTATATGTTGCTACTGTATAATTTAGCCACAGAAATGTTTAGATACGGGTCAGTGACCTTGGGGCTTTCTGACAGTGCTTCGTGACTAAGGTTTGTATCGGTGCAAGGGCTTCCTTAGTGATAGTTTCTACTGTGTTTAAGTTTCATTCTCCGTTACTTTTGAAATCTGATCGATAGTGTACCATAATTATCTCTTCAACATTTATGCTTCTATCTGCTTATTTTTAACCTTTTGGGAAAGTGTTATGAATTGGGATATTCTAGAATTCTGAAGACTCCAGGAAAGGACTGTTAGAATGGAACTCTTGTACTCATTTCCTTTGACTGGAGTGTACATATGAAATTTTGCCAAGAAGTTCCTGTAGATGTAATTTCACCTTGTATACTTTTAGGATGGATGGACCAGCCCACTAGTAGTTAAAATGCTTGATTTTTCCCTAGCAAAAACATGTTAAAAGTGGCTAAGAAGGGAACTGCTAAGTGTTTTCTGCAGTACCATATTCAGTTGATGGTCATTCTTCCTGGTTGTACTAACTTTAGGGGTCACCTTATTACTGGGTTGCTGCCACTGGGTCTGCTGCTCACGAATAGCAGTATGGAAAGAAGGGATTTTCCCTGGTCGGCCATCTAGCCAATGACTCCTTTTTTTTTTTTTGCTTTGAAGGCCAAAGCATTTTTACACTGTGAGCATTTCTCCTGCTCTATATATTTTGCAGATACATTGATACGTAAATGATGGTTGTCACATGCTGAATCAAGATACACTGATTCGAATCTAGAGAACGATCTGAGTGTTCTGATGTTTCTGTGTGACTGACCCCTGTGAAGGATGATGATGATGATGCCATTCATGGGGTGGCTTCTTTGTGATGTAATTTCAGTAGCTGCTCACAGCAGCTGTTAGTGGAAGATAAGTTGAAAGCCGCTTGGATTAGGTAACATGGTAGGGAAGATCAACAGCGTACTGTGAAACTGGGACCCAGCTGTGGCAACATGAGACTATCCCAGCTAACTCCAGTCTGTTTCATCTGGCACTTAGCAGCTCGATTGCTTGCTTAACTTTTCCCTCTATAAAAAACTCTTTCTTTGTGTGTGTGTGTGTGAGACAGAGTCTCGCTGTGTTGCCCTCAGTAGAGTTCCATGGCGCCACAGCTCACAGCAACCTCAAATTCTTGGGCTTAAGCGATTCTCTTGCCTCAGCCTCCCAAGTAGATGGGACTACAGGCACTCGCCACAACACCCCGCTATTTTTTTGTTGTAGTTGTCACAATACCTTGCTATTTTTTTTGGTTGTAGTTGTCGTTGTTTAGCAGGCCCGGGCTGGGTTTGAACCTGCCAGCTCCTATGTAGGTGGCTGGTGCTCTAACCACTATGCTATGGGTGCCGCGCCAAAAATCTCTACCGTCTTGAGGAAATGAATTGCAGATCTTGACAGAGGCTTGGACTTTTGGCTTCTTGGTTAGCTTAGTATTTTTCACTTCCTTTTGTTAATTGGATTCCTGACGTTAACAGTGCAGTCTTTATCAAGTTTCTTTTGTTTATGTCACGGATATCAAAAGAGCAGAGGAAGTCAATCATATTAGGTAGTCTGGTAAGAAAGTCACTTTTGGGGTCTTGGAGTCTGGAGCTTCCTTGATCGTGTGAACTCCTGCATAGCATAAAGCTTTCTACAGCTTTGTTGCCGGTTGAACGCGGGGTAACGTGAGCTGTTGCTCTCCATGGTGAGCTCTGTCCATGACTGAAAAACTTGGGGTCCATCCCCCATGGAGGACTTCTTTGCCTCTGCTCGCTGTGGCTCTGCCACGGATGGCTGCTGGCTTTCCACTTGAGCAGCCACCTCCAGCTCCCTCTACCTCAGAAACATCTCTTCCCTTAGACATGCCTTACACGTAGACCTTGGAAATAAAAGACACTGCACATCCTAGGCAACTCCTGATTCTCATGGACGATTCTGTCATTGGTTTTGTAATAGTTGATAATTGATATATAGTTAGAAAATTGATATTAAAAGATCTGGCTGCTCTCAGAGTAGTAGTTACTTAAAAAGAGAATTGTGCTGTAAAATGATCAGACTGCCTTGTCAGTTTCTCTACCCCAGCCAAGTGCCAGCTCAGTTCATCTTCACCAGACATTAAATTAAATGTCTTATTTATCATGATAGCTTTGATGTTCAAAATTATGAATGTTGCTGTAGTATTTAGAAATCTGAGTGTACATAGTGCTAGGTGGACAGATGGCACTTTTGACATAGCCTTCGTAATCCTAATAGGCTGATTTGGCATCAAAATTTTATGTTTGTACCATTATCTTAATTGGAGAGAGATCCTAGGGTGGCTGTGGAAAGCCGTCTAACATGGGTTCTCTTTCTTTGTGCTGCCAGAGTTCTAAATATTTATTAATTGTTATTTATTTATACTCTGTAATGCCATACTTTATTGGTGAATGTTCTACCTTTCAAAGGGTGTTAGGTAGGTAGATTTTCTTCAGTACCTGAGAGAAATATCTACCTCTCAGTGAATTTCAAGTTATAGCTCAGGATCTTAAGATTAAAAAAGCAAGTTCCAGTCCCCACTTCTACCTAATTTAAATGACACAAAATGCATTTAGGGAAATTCACAATATTTTAAACCCAAACTACTTATTTTTTTTTGAGACTTAATTATTTCCCATTATTTAGATTCTGATAGATTATGAATTTGTAATTTCAATTTGTTAGACTGACGTTATCTTTCCACTACGTATAGATGAAGTATTAAGCAAAAAACAGTAACAATTTTAAGAGATGTAAATATAGTTAAATCATTGAGGTATTTCACCTTACTGTTTTAGAATGAACAAATGCTGCTGATCTCTTACTAAATCAGGAGACAGATATCTGCATATTTTTATTGGCAACAGTAATAAAAATATGCCTCTAAAATATGAAATAACTTAGTATGTGTGTTTTTGCTTATTTAATCCAGACAGGTGATATTTCTTTTTGTTTGTTTGTTTTTGAGACACACTCTCACTCTGTAGTCCAGGCTAGAATGTCATGGCATTAGCCTAGCTCACAGCAACCTCATACTTTTGGGCTCAAGTGGTCCTCCTGCCTCAGATTTCTCAGTAGCTGGGACTACAGGAGTAGTCAGGCTAATTTTTCTGTTTTTAGTAAAGACAGGGTCTTACTCTTGCTCAGAGTGGTCTCAAACTCCTGAGCTCAAGCAATCCTCTGACTTTAGCCTCCCAGACTGCTAGGATTACAGCTGTGAGCCACTGGGCCCAGCTAGAGCAGGTGGTATTTTAACATTGAGACAATCAAGACTTTAATAACAACCGCTTTCCAGATTGCTAGAAGTATATCTCTGATTTATATGGTCATATAAAAGTATGCTTTAGTTATGCACAAGGTCTACAGCTGAGGATTTAGACATACTAGTGTGACCCCACTGTGACATAGGTTGTGTTATCTCCTGGTAATGGAATGTAGCTTCCTTGACTTGTGGTTATTTTCCTAAATTCTTCCTTTAAGAAACTCAAAACCCTCACCTAAAAAGAAGCAAGTTAACCCACGAGGATGATTGAAAATGAAATCTGACTCTTCTTGACATTTTTCGTGCCAACTAATGAACAAAAGACTTCTTTAAGGAAGCAGGTTGTTCAGTGGTTCTTTGTGTCTGAATGTGACTGATCTAATATATTAAACATTTTTTCATAAGTACAGCAGTGTAGTGCCAGTTTCTATTTTCAACTTCTTGAATAGCAAAACCTGTTCTGTCAGCAGGCATTTTATTAAATGCCTCAGCACACGTGTTAGACACCATAGAAAATATAGACATAGAAGGCAGGGATCCTGGTTTCATTAAACTTAAATCTGAATAGATGCAGGTGTATTTTAATGAGCAAATAACAAGTGAGGGGAAATGAGCATTGCCTGTTGTTAAGACTTGAAATAGAGTGAGACTCTGTCTCAAAAAAAAAAAAAACAACTTGAAGTAAGTAGATTGGTTGGGTTCGAGAGTGATTCACCCCCCAAAAGAGGTAATTCTGGAACACGTTGAGGAATACCTTCTTAAGTATGAGATGCTTGCAAAATATGTGTGTGTTGAAGGAAGAAATGGTTTGGTTACATGGGTGGCAGTGAACTTGGTTTTATACTTGATTATGGACTTTGAAATGACAGTAATAGGTCTGGAGCTCTGGGAGGGATGGGCTAGGAAGAGCTGGGTCCTCTTGCCCTGCCCAAGCAGCTGGTTGAAGACATGAGAACAGATCCACATGGAGGGCCATGTTGAAAGGGAACCTCCACCAGCGAGATTGTTGGTCTTCCGAGACCCTGTTACCAGTCAGCACAGAGACGTCCCCTAAGTCCTTTCAGTGGGTGCTCTTTATGTGCTGTGCATATTGTATTATGTTGATCAAAAGTGTGCTTTTTAATTAATTTAAGATGTGCAATTTAGTACTTCAAATCAAACAAAACAAATGTTTTACTTTACCCTTTGGAAGAAATTAGTACATTGGAGAATTTCCTTTAATTTTGAAAAATTTGACATATTTATCTGATGAATTACATTTGCTTGGTCAATTATGTCACCTGCCTGACTGTTCTTCTAGAAGCAATGATAAATTGTATTTATCAGAGACAGAGATACACACACTGCAACCAATCAGTTAGATGTTTTCAAAGTGGAGCATTTTGTTTTGCAGCTTTACTTTTTGTACAAGCTTTCACACAGAAAACACTTCTTTACCTTGCTTTTTTATTTTTATTTATTTATTTATTTTTTTTTTTAGAGAAAGAGTCTCACTTTCTTACCCTCGGTAGAGCTCAGTGGTATCACAGCTCACAGCAATCTCCAGCTCCTGGGCTTAGGTGATTCTCTTGCCTCAGCCTCCCAAGCAGCTGGTACTACAGGCGCCCTCGACAATGCCCGGCTATATTTTTGTTGCAGTTTGGCCGGGGCCGAGTTTGAACCCACCACCCTCGGTATATGGGGTTGGTGCCCTACTCACTGAGCCACAGACACTGCCCTTCTTTACCTTTCTTGTGACACTTGGCATGTGAGGTCTGAGCACATGCCAGCCTATCCTCCTGCTGTGCTCTGAATTGGTCCATTGGGTCTTCCAGAAAAGAAAATAAGTCCTGAGTAAACCTAATTTAGTCATAACAAAGGGTGATATTTAACACCAGTAAACATGGTGTGGTATGAACTATAACTTGACTTTTAAAAATGTTATTATACTCTTTTTCTAGAGAGGTTTTTCTGGTTGCTTAGTGCAAATTTGAGGGTAACTCTGGATTATTATATATGCATTTGTATACATCTATGCCCTTGGGGTAACCACATTAGAAACACATGAAACACTATTATTTCAATGAAGAAAGGCTTTATTTAAAAATGTACAAAATAGGAATAACTGCCTGGATGTTTTCTGAATATCATATGGATCTCATGTTACCTTGGTTCTTTGTTTGGAAATTGCACTTTCATTCAAACTTAAATCCACAGTTTTGTGAAAGCAAAGGTTTTTTAATAGATTATTAGACATAGATTATATTCCATAATTAAGTCATTGTTTTGCAAAGTTGACTTAAGCCAGTGAATATTGAAGGTATAGAGTTTAACTGACGTGCTCATAGTGGTGATGCAAGCCTTGAGCACAGCAGCGGTAGAGAGTTGTAGAGCGGGTGGCATGTAAAACATTTTTTATCATTTAGAACGGATTCTGGCTGACAAGCTGTGATGTGCCCTGTGGCCATCAGCTGCACCCTTATACATTTTTGTGCAAGCATGTAGCTGTTTTCATCATGCCTAGAAAGACAGATAGACACATTTTACTCATGGTGACCAGTCTTTAATTTGTATGCCAGGCAGTTAGCATTTTGGAAAGGAAATTCTGTTTAGGGAGACAAGAGTTGAGCCAGGGAAGAAAACAAACTTGGTCTCAGCATAGTTTTGCCTAGAGTGGATCATGGCCCTATCTTAAATTTCTGAGACGGAATGGGTAACTACTCAACTAGGTTTGGGTTTTGTTTGGGTGTTTTTTTTTTGTTTTTTTGTGGGTTTTTTTGAGACAGAGTCTCACTTTGTTGCTCTGGGTAGAATGCCATGGTGTCGCGGCTCACAGCAACCTCAAATTCTTTGGGTTTAAGTGATTCTTGGTTTAAGTGATTCTCTTGCCTCAGCCTCCCAAGTAGCTGGGACTACAGGCACCTACCACAACACCCAGCTACTTTTTTGGTTGCAGTTGTTGTTTTAGCTGGCCCTGGGCCAGGTTTAAACCCGCCACCCTCCGTGTATGTGCCCGGCACTCTATCCACTGAGCTGTGGGCACTACCTCAACTAGGTTATTATCTGGGTGAACAACTAACTAGTAGTAGTGACAAGACCCCCACCCCCACCCCCAAAAAAACACGTCACAAAACTGTGAGGTCATGCAGTCCTGAGCCTCTTGTCAATTACATAGTTCTAATTCACCAGAGTGCTAATTTATTAATTCATAATTAACAAAATAATCCCTATCTGACAAATAGGCTTCTCTCCCTCCCAGGAACAGGATAACTGTTGCTGTGATGAACTTGGAATCCCATCAAAAGTGAAAAGGAAGTTGCAAGAGAGATTTTATCACAGGGCCATCTGTGTCCCTGAGAGCAAAACTCTTCTTGTTATCTCACCTGTGGTAACTCCTTGGGCGGGGCAGGCATCTAGGGTTTCCTTTTTTGTGCATAATATTGACTGTTTCCTTCTCAGTTAGAATCTTTTCTTTTTGAGACAAAGTTTTACTGTGTCGCCCTGGGTAGAGCACTGTGGCATCATAGCTCACAGCAACCTCAAACTCCTGGGCTCAAGCGATTCATTTGCCTCAGCCTCCTGAGTAGCTGGGACTATCGGTGCCTGCCATGATGCCTGGCTAGTTTTAGAGACTGGGTCTTGCTATATTGCTCAGGCTAGTCTCGAACCTGTGAGGTCAGGCAATTCACCTGCCTCGGCCTCCCAGAGTACTCTATTATAGGCGTGAGCCACCATGCCTAAACATAATTTCCTCGATTATGCTTTTTATAGATTATAGAGCTCTTGAGGGGAACCTATTTTCTGATCCTTAGCTTATTTCCAGGCAGATCAAATCTTAATTGATTTTTCTGATTGTCTTTTCTTGGGCAAACGATTTCTTTGTCTCCCACTTTGAGGAGCTTTCCCGTTGCATCTGCGTGTTCCCTGTGAGGTACTGAAGCAAAGGGCGTGGTAGCACCTGATCGCCTTTATAATTTCCTTCGCTGGTCCACTTGGAGAGTGAGTGATGAAGTTTCCTGGGATTTCATCCGTCACTGGATTTCCCCAGGGACTTGGCGCAGGAAGGGTAAAGTTGGAGATTTGTTCTTGAAGTCTTCTTAAAGTCGTCTTTTCCTCGGACCTGCTTCCTGGTTCCTCACCAGGCCTCACAGACATTCCCTCAGTGCTCTTCTAGGTTGACACCCTCTGGCTTTGACTGTCTTCTCCCTGCTCCTTGTCAGTGCTCTCTCACCCCAGGTCCCATCACCAGGGCGCGGGGCAGTGGAGTCACCAGAACCCTTTGCTGCAACCTTCCCCATCCCCTTAGGGAATGGTAAAGGCCATCCCTCTCTTACCGTTATCTTCCCTCCATCTTTTCTCTCCAGAATCTTCTCCCCCCCAACTCCTCCCCCCTCCGGTTTTAGCTGTCGGCCCCTCCCCCCAGCAAAGCTGGCGGGTTCTCTCTCTCTCTCTCTCTCTCTGTGTCTCCTGCCTCTTTACTGTTGTGTTTATCACACTATTTTTACTCCGCTCTTCCCTGCTAGACTGAGCTCTTTCAGCAAGTTAGTGGTCATGAAACTTAACACCATCTGGTCTATAAATGTTCTTTTACCGAAAACACAGATCTGTTGTCATTCTTCCCTGGGGTTGGTTCATGCTCCCATTGAGCAAACATGTCCTGAACATCTCCTGTGTTTCAGACCCTTCCTGGGTGTGAAGAATACAACAGTGATCCAGGTGAAAATAGTCCCTTGCCCTCACTAAACCTAGAATGTGTGATGGGGGGTTATAGAAAAGTAAAGACCTTACAATCCAGTTCGTTGCCTGCTACATCTGCGATCAACGAAATTCTAGAAACTATGTGATGCTGGTGGTTTTTTCTTGTACTTTCTTCAAAAAGCTGTTTAGATATATTAAGTGTGTGTGAAAATATGTTTGGCTCCGTGAAAACCAAAAGTGATATTAAGTAAGCACACAGAATCTAAATGGAAGAGGGTGAGAGATAACCATCATTCCTCCAACTTTTACTGCTGAGGACAGGACAAAAAGTGTTATCATAACTGAGAATATACAGTACTTTTTTTTATGCAGTACTGTTTTTAATGCCTTTTTAAATCAAGGGTCTTTAAAAAGCTACTTAAAAATTGCAAATCATTAAATACATCATTGCTTAAATCAGCATTATTGAAAGACTTTAAACATATATAAAGTCAGTATTTTTGATATTATAATTCAAAACTGTCAACTTTGCTTTTTTACCTGTGCTTGCAGTACAGCACCTCAGGGATTAACATCTGTCCTAAGCTGGACATGTTTTAGGGAAAGTGTTACATGTCCCAGTTAGGGAATTGATCTGCTCACCCAAAAAAGTACCAAGGGTGCAGTATACCTAGTCTGTTTCTACAGGAATATCCATGAGACAGGCATGCCGGGTTCTTTATCCTGAAAATCATTTATTCCCTCACTTTCAAACTAAGTTTTCAGGAAATTGTTACCCAACTTAAAGCTCAAACGCAATTTCATGTTTAATTTTGTTGGCATGAACCTTTATTGAAAACCACTTTAATTTTTTGAACCGTTTTCTTAAAAGTAGTTAATGAATGTTTTTCTCTTAATAGACTGACATCATTGAAAAAGCTAGGGAGAGCCAAATTTTGATTGTGAATGGTGAAACAATACCTCTTTCTTAAGCTTCCTTTGCCTGTTAGTGATAATGGTTATTATGCTGCAGGATTTCCCAAAGCATATTCATTACAACTGTGGTCCCCAGCCCTCCGCGTATGAACTGACACCAGTTCCACATGGCAGGAGGTGAGCAGTGGGCAAAGGAACAAAGCTTAATCTGTCTTTACAGCTGCTCCCCATTGTTTGCAACACCACCTCCTGTCAGATCACCCTCAACATTAGACTCTCACAGGAGTGAGAACCCTACCACAAGCTACACATGTAAGGGATCTCAGTCGCGTGCTCTCTATGCACATGTAATGCCTGAGGAGCTGAGGAAGTGATGCTAGTGCTGGGGCTACAAATACCGATTATCATTAGCAGAGAGGTTTGACTGTACAGAGACCATAATAAATAAGTTGCTTATAGATTCATCTCAAAACCACTGCTCTCTCCCCATACCTGTTCTATGGAAAAATTGTCTTCCATGAAACCAAATTCTGATGCCAAAAAGGTCAGGGAATGCTGTCTCAGAATGTGACAATCCTCAAAATAGTGCAGTGTCCATGGTCACATAAGTGTTGAGATGTTGGTTTAAAGGAAATCAAACAGGTTCGTCTACTTGATGATTTCTCAGTCTTTATGATGTTCTACACCAGAGTTTGTCAGAGTTCAGTTGTATACACAAAAACATCTGGAGTCTTATTCACATGAAGAATCTGATTTAGGGGCAGCACCTGTGGGTCAGTGAGTAGGACACCAGCCCCATATACACAGAGTGGGGGTTCAAACCTGACCCCGGCCAAACTACAAAAAAAAATAGCTGGGCATTGCTGGTGGGTGCCTGTAGTCCCAGCTACTCGGGAGGCTAGAGAATCGCCTAAGCACAAGAGTTGTAGGTTGCTGTGAAGCCACAGCACGCTACCAAGGGTGACAAAGTGAGACTCTATCTCTAAAAAAAAAAAAAATCAGATTTAGTAGGTCTGAAATTGTGCAATTCTTATGAATTTCAAAGTGCTGATTTAGTAGGTCGGGAATGGGCCTGAATTTCTGTATTTCTTAAAGACTTCCAAAGTGGAACCAGTGATTTTGGTACACCGATCACACTTTTAGTAATACACTTCTTGGGAATTTTCATGAAGAAACATGTTCTGCGGCATTTCTCAGAGAACACCATTTTGAAATGCTGGAAGGACCATTTTTGAATGCTCCACGGACCACACTTTAAGAATTTTAAACTTTAAATTGAATCTTTAAAATTACAAATGAATTAATTTGTAAATTAGAAGTCTAATGCAGAACTTCTAAATTATGTTTGGTCATACAGCTGCATGTAAATCCCAAGGCACTTGGATGTAGAAAGAAAATCCAGTATCATGAGCTAAGAGACAGGCCCTACGTAAGATAGCAAGATGTCACTGGATTCTGTATTTTTCTTATTTATTAATAACCTTTCACATATTATTAAATTCCCAAATCTTTGATTAAACAATTTTACTTTTGTTTTTACTGCCTCCCAGTAATTCACATATAAATTACCATATTTTTGCATCCCCATATGTGTTGTGCTAGTGATTTCATTAATCTTTAATCTTTGTTAACACTAGCATTGTGTGATATGAAAAAATGATGAAAACAAATGTTTTATTTAAACAGATTGAAGTTTGAGATGGCTTACCATACTCTTATTACAAATGATCTAATAGTTAGCGAGGTTTTTAGAAATCTATGGAACCTAAAGCAAATCGTGAACTAAAAGAGCTTAATAAAATTAACTAATATATTATAGGTGGGCTTTTTCCCACCTGGATCCTTCTGCTTCACCTGGAATAGTGTCCTCATTTATGCGTGGTATTGAAAACCTTCGTTAAGCCCCTGCCTTCTGTATTTGAGCTCTTAATTACTTGTTTATTTCAAGCTGCATTTTATTGTAGTTGTGGGTTTGTCTTGCCTTGCATTTAGGCAAGTTTTAAGTTGGATTAGAAGTCAGGGCCTTCTTCCTCTTCATGCTCTAAGCACCTAGTTAGTGCATAGTGTCATTCTTATATAAGTAAATCAGTAATGCACTACATGATACCATGATGAGATAATTCAGCACATAAAATTTAATTTCCTAATTTTGTGATACTGAATGTAAGTTTAAAAGTCCTTTTTTTATCCCCATCTTCTGTCTTGACGGTCGTAGTAGGTAGTATTGCTTACTCAGTGCATAGTAAGCCATCCTAACTCTCAGTGGCTCAAGCAACTAACTTCTCTCGCTGCTCTAAGTTGGCAAGGAAGTTCTGCTGGTGGCCTGGGGCCACTCAGCTGGCTGCAGTCAGGGGTAGACTGACTGTCTCAGATGGCCTGTCTTACATGGTCTGGATCTTGGCTGAAGTGAGATTGCTGGACCTCTATCTTCATGGCATCTTAGAATCCTGAGCTCCTTCACAGCTTAGTGATTTCAGGGTTTCAAAAGAAGCAGCTGCCAGTCCTCTTGAGATTTAGCCTCAGATGTTGTGCAAGATCACATCTGCCACATTCTGTGATCAAAGCAAGTCACATATCTGGCCCCTAAATTCATGGGTGGGGCTGCCTCTGCCTCCCCCAGCCCCAAAGAAACAGCAAAGTCACAGTAATCTAGAGTTGCTGTCTGTTTCTTCTCCCTAAGTTAAATAAGAGCATTATTACTGTTTTATTTTTACCAAAACCTCACTTCTCTCATGCTGTGGAATTTATATAGCTTTAATCTTCAATTTTCCTAAATTATCTGCTTTGCACTGTTTCTTGTGTCCTAAACCTTTCTCTATCATGTTTGTTATTAGGCTACAGAACTTGCTTTTAAAATTGTTGAGATAGATTCCCTAAGTCCTGGTATGTCCTAAAATTCCTTTACTGTGCCCTCACATTCGTGTGATAATTTTTACTCAGTACTTGGAGCTGTTGCTAAATCTGCTATTAATATAATTGAGAAGAGGTCTGATGCCAAACTGACATCTTTTTCTTTTTTTCTCCCTAGTAACTTTTATAGTCTTTCTTTTCCTTGGAACCTAGAAATCTCAATAGGTTAGTCTAGATGTAGTTTATTTGTTTCATTCATTTTATTCTCTTATTTTTCCACTTTAAATGATTTGTTTTTAGCTATGGGGAGTTTTCATTTCTTATTTCTTGTAGTATTTCTTCTGTAGTCTCTTTTCCATGTTCTCAAAGTAAATAAATGCCAGCACTGGATCTAATTTCCAATCCTCAAACTCTTCTTTCATCTTTCTTAATTCCCCCTGCACCCCCACCCCCATCTCTGAGAGAATTATTTAGATAACTCTTATGAAATATCACTTTTCAAAAAATTCATTTTGTTTTTCATCTCATTACTTGAGGTTTGTTTTTTTTTTTTTCATCCTATGATGCTTTCTTCAGGGTCTTTGGCTGTTTCTCCTTTTCACATAGGATTTTCTTCTTTTTTTCACTTACGATTTTCTATTTTAACACTGTATTCCACTTTGTTTTGTTCAGGGAGTCTTCTGTTCAGGATGTCCCTTCTGAGCACATGTGGCTAGCTGAGGTTTGCTGTACACAAGTCTCCAGTCTCCCCCTTCTTTGCCTGTGGCAAAGGGCTTGGGCACTTGCTGGGCAGGGACTGACCATCTTGCACACTGTCTCTCTCTCTCTCCACCCGCTTGGCCTGAGCGCCTAGAGTTCTCCCACCAAAGCTCCAGCCTCTGAACTCAGCCCTTGATTCTTTGTGTTATAGTTAATTTACCAAAGGGCTGTAGCAGTCATCTTTCCCACATTTTGGCACACTGATGACATTTTAAAAATTTCCAGACCAATTAATTTTCTTATTTTAGAAAATGCCTTTTCTGTTATTTCATGGAATTGTGAGTTGTAGAAAAGTGGAAATTTGTGCTCTTCTTGCCTCTTGATCCAGTCATTCCTCCTCAGAGTTTCAATTACCTTCTCTGTTATCTCCATCCTATCTTTATTTACCCTTTAACATACCAGGGCTGGGTGTGTGGCTCACACCTTTTATACTAGGCTGAGGAGGGTAGATTGCCTGAGCTCAGGAGTAGAAGACCAGCCTGAACAAGAGCAAGACCTCATCTCTACTAAAAAATATAACAAAAGTTAGCCAGGCATAGTGGCACATGCCTGTAGTCCCAGCTACTTGGGAGGCTGAAGCAACAGGATTGCTTAAGCCCAAGAGTTTGAGGTTCCTGTGCGCTACGCTGACACTACAGCACTCTACCCAGGACTACGGAGTGAGACTCTGTCTCACGAAAAACTAAACAAAAACAAAGTTCTGGGTACAACTCTGGATTTGTCATGATTTCCATTTCTTCTTCTGCTTTTCCTTCATTGTGGCATCGAGGTGCTATAAAGGATCACAAATCCTTAAAAAAGAAAAGGGAAATAAAATAACCTGTAGTACTTTCCAAAAGGATTCCTTTCCCCCACCCTTCTTTACTTTCCATGAGATATTTTAGGGAAAGGCTGAAAATACCCAAGTGCAACTCTTGTTCTTTTTCTTTCTTTCTTTCTTTTTTTTTTTTTTAAGAGGCAGAGTTTGTTGACCCTTGGTAGAGTACTATGGCATCACAGCTCACAGCAACCTTCAGCTCTTGGGCTTAGGCAATTCTCTTGCCTCAGCCTCCCAAGTAACTGGGACTACAAGCGCTGGCCACAACGCCAGGCTAATTTTGGTTGCAATTTGGTCAGGGACAGGTTTGAACCTGCCACCCTCTGTATATGGTGCCGGCGCCCCACTCCCTGAGCCACAGGCGCTGCCCACAACTCTTGTTTATCAAGCTAGAATTTCTAGTTTTTATTAACAGCTTTATATTGTTTCCTGTTGTTACAAGAAAGTCAACACTGTATAACACCAGCAAACACGGTTCACGCTGAACTCAATGTGAGCGGCTTCATGGGGGCGTGAGCATTGTTGGCTCTGATGTTATATATTAACTGTGTGTTTTATTTACAGAAGTTTTTAGTGAATAGTATACAGGGTTGAGGGCATGATATTTTGCAACTTAGGCCCCTTATTGAAGTGAATTTCTTCTAGGCATTTGGGTACTGCAAAATTAAATTTAGTTTTAAAATCAGAGGTATTTTAATTGTCTTAAAAATGGGTAATCTTTAGTATTTAGCTACCAAATACTAGTGTATTCTGTTAATATAAACTTATATTCCAAGTTATTCTATTTATAAATCACATCTAATATATACTGTAGTTTATTTTATTATGTTCATCTTGTTCCTTTTTAATGAAAAAAACTATACAAGAATGCATAAGATGCAAATACAATGAGAAGAATTAAAAAGCAAGGCATCTCCATGTAACTGTTTAACTGCCCATGTCAGGCTAGCTCCCTACAGAGATAGCCCCTCCTCTGACCTTGGTGCTGATCATTTCTTTATGACCTATGCATGTGTCCCTAATAAACCTTGTTTTATTTTCCCTGTTTACTAAACTTTACATAAATGGAATTCCACTATTTATTCCACTGTTTTTATTCTTTCATAACTTGCTGCTTTTATGGTTGAGAGAAAGTCATTCTTGTTTTACAGAGCTGTGTGGTTCATTCATTTACAGGTGAAATACCTTCCATGAGTATATCACAATGTATTTATCCATTCTACTGTTAATGGTCACTTGGGTTGTTTGCAATTTTTGGGTTTCACGAAGAGTGCTTCCATGAACATATTTATAGAACTTTCCAGATGCCCATGTACAAAAGTATCTCTACTTGAACAGGAATGGAATTACAGGGCTTACAAAATGTGTGTCAGCAGCTCAACTAAATAATGGCAAATGTATTCCAATAGGGGGTGAAGCATTGAAGTGTTTCCATTGAAGCGTTTCACCATTCTGACATGTATTGACAGCTCCCTGCAATATTAATGTGTATTTTTCTAATTACTAATAAGGTTGAGCACCTTGTTATTGACCATGTAGATTTCCTCCTTTTTGAGAGGCTTATTCACACCTTTTGCTTATTTTTATATCAGGTTGTCTTTGCAATGATCTTTTAGATGTAAAAATAAATTCGTAAGTCAAAATGCTTTACTAAGATGATTCTCTAGAATTACTATGCTTTTGGCATATAGCTCCCTTCTAAACAAACTCTTGCCAAGAAATTTGAATTTTTTTATGAACCGCCTGATTAGAAGGTTAATGTGTAACTAACTACCTCTAATCCTCCTAAAAAGTGGCAGCTTTTAGTAATGCTTCTATTTCCAGGATATTTTAAAAATATAACTGCAGAAAGTTTATCTAATACTCTTTTTAGAATTCTAGACTAGATTCCATATGGTCCTGAAGATATTTAACTTTTTAGGCATATTCTTAATTTCTCAGTAATTTTTCATTCTTCATTCTTTTCTCATTCTTCTATTTCCATTTCTTTCTTCATTCTTCTGTTCAGTTCCATTTTGATCGTAAGTACAGCAAAAGAGAAACAATACCCTTAGCAATTTTTCTATTTGTTACTATTTGTTTATCTAATCTTATTTGGTAAATGTTTTTATCCTACATGAGTATCTTTATATTTTGAATCAAATTTAGACATTCATACTTTTTTAACCTTTATTTTCTCTTAGTTTGTTCTTAGATATCATTATTTTGTTAATTTTAAAACTGTGGTCTACATCAACATATTTTCCTGCGTATTCAAAGTAAAGTCAAAAAATGTTGTTAATCTCCAGGCTACTCACTTGAAGGAGGGGAATTAAGTATAGTCCAACTTATCTTATTGGATAAGATGAAATAAATTATATTCAGTGTGCTTTGACCAAAAATTATAAGTAAGGAGAACAGAAGCGAGTAGAGGAAAACCCACTATTTGGTTGATCTCTCAGGAAGATTTAGTACAGAGGTGATTTTGTGGACTACTGTCACTTGGGGTAAAAGAGATATACATTGAGCCGTAGGTGTTACATCTATGACCTGCAAAGAAGGCCCTTCGGTAGTCATATTAAAGTATATGTGGCTTGTAGCCTTGAGCAGAAAAATCATGTGTGAATCAGTGATGGTTTAACAGCAGATTAAGATACATGCATACGTGCACACACACACACTCATACACTCATACTATACTCAGAGTTTCATATGAAAGTTTCTGTGTTTTCAGAAAGGATTATAATGAAAACACACAACCTTTCCCGGTCACCTTTCCTCCAGAAAGTGTTTGAGGACATTCAAAAGAATCTAGTCCAATGGTAGAGTTAAAATAGAGACCCGGACAAAGAAGTTTATTCAGTAAAGGACAGGATAAAATGAAAACACAGATAATGGGCACCACATGGAAGCGTTGGTCACAAATTCATCTCCGAGCTTTGTGCAGCCAGAGAGCAAAAGCCAGAGCTATGTATGATTGCAGTGTCTACCAGTTCCTTAGGAAAAGCACAGCTTCCTGGCTGTCAGGTTCCTGTTACAGGGACAGTATGATGCATTCTTCACTAGTGACATTCTGAAAGTGAACATTCACGTCAATCCAGAATGTAGTTGTTTTATCTGAGCGTCAGGCTCAAGATTGAGAGTTTCCTATTTCTCACACACACACCTGGCAGCGTCCTCTCTACACCATTCCTACTGCATAATCATCCAGACTGATTAAAGACCTCTCATGATGGGCAGGTTCCCTCTTCAGAGCCAATCAGTTTGACTGTTGTCTCCAAAAGGAAAGAGCTGCCTTGTTACTCCAGCCTTTCATTTTGAATCAAAGTATAAAGACAGTAAGGATATAGGATAATAATACATATTTGTTTCAAAGCCATTAGTTTTTAGTCTAGCTCTTGGATCTGTAATCTGAAAAGTCTAACCTTACTGTCTGCGCTGGTCCCTCGGAGGTTTCTAGCCTTCTGTGGAAGCTTTCTCTTCAGGTCACACTTTCTCTTCTTGTTCCATTAACTGTCCCCATGCATCTCCCACTGAGCCTTGAACGCATAAGGAATAGGAGCTTGTCATTCATTTCATCCCTGTCCCTTTGCCTGGAAATAATGACTGATCCCCTTAACACTCTACACATCCTCTCTTGAATGGGTATTCCTGTTAATACCCACAGCTGAAAGTGGCTCAGTCTCAGGCAGCCAGAAGGTAGAATTTATACTTGCCCCCCTTCTTATCATCCTAATGACTTATATCAACACAGCATAGGATCACCTTCTCTTTGGGGCAGACTTGCTTCCCTCATGATTCACTCATTTTGCTCATGAGGTTGAAGTACCTGTCTTTTTCCCAGTGTGCCGCTGGAACTAACCTAAATACTGGACCCTGCATTTATCTCTGTTGTTTTTATCTCATCAGAGGCTGCTTATTACTGCGGCATAGCAGTATCATAGCAGTATGTTTTTGGTATTTTAATTTTATCATCTGATAAAGCCAATAGTGAAGAGCTTGAGCACACCAGGTGTATTATTATTAATGCCATTGCTAAAGTTTTTGATAGGAGTGGGTCAAGGTCAGAACTCCGGCGTTCTATTCGAAACCTCTGTAGATTGATACATCTCTCTCAGCTGTTCACAGATTGTTAGCCTCAGCACTTGCCCTCATTCCAGCCCCATTTCTATGTTAATACAATATCATGAGGGACTTCTGATATCATACAGGCCTCACTAGGTTTGGACACGCTGCATTTCCTTGGTCGCACTGCCACAGACAGGAATGAGACCAGCTTAACGTGACTTTTCCTTGGTATGCCCCATTTTGGTTCTCTTGGATAGAATCCTTTTGAGAATCTCACCCGAGATCTGTGACTGGCTCTGTAGTTTGTAATATAAAGAGTCTACCTTCTCTTTTTCCAAAAACAGCCGTGGCATTTTCCTCCTTCCAGTTTTGTGGTACATCTTCACTCTCTGGGATTCTCTGGAGAGCCCTGGGAAATGGTTCAGCAACCTATTAGTAAATTTTCCTCAAGTCTCCAGAATGTGATCATTCAAATCAGGCAACGTGAGGTCTCTGAGTGAAGCATGAGGTCTAATTTCTCACAGTCTCTTTGCTCCCTAAGTACTTACTGCTTTTTTCCTTGCCAGTGGGAAGAAGTCATAATCTTGTTCTGTGACTCTGATCTTAGCTTTATTCCTTCCAACTCATTAAATCATCTACAGTAACGTGAACTAAAATAGACAAAATCCTTAATAGGTTTATAACTCGCCAGAATTGTGGCATTCCTCCCCTGCCCCGTGTTGGTTGTAGCCTTTTGAGACTGTTCAGAAACGGGGGTGGGGGAATGGGAAGTATCTCACCCTTACTAAGGCATGGGTGTTGTGGTTTTCACTCTTCCTCCACTGAGTGTTCATGATCACCTGTTGTGTGTCCTGGTCTTTGAGGAATCAAGAGAATAAAGCATCTTGCCTATAAAAATTTCCTTTCCTGTGAACGTCTTAGCATTAATTACAGTAGTTTCCTTTACAGATTTGTAAGCCCTCTGGTCCGCTTCCTCTTTTGACTTCAGCGTTACTACTTTATCATTTACATCTTGCTGTACTTTGCCTAGGTCTGATTCATATTTTGCTGCATCAAAAGGGCCACTAGTGGTCCGTGAACCCTATTTGTGCTTGTATCTCCTTATCACCATGCGTCACACATGGGCAGAGTGATACTCAGAAAATGCTTATTTGGTTTCACTGGCCCTAGGTAGTTAGGATCATCAAAATAAATACTGTGAAATTTAGTATGAGTGACTCACAGTGATGTAATATAATTGCAATAATGGAATGTTATATCTTTCAACAGTAAGGCTTCTTCTATATTAATAAATAAATACTTCTCCAGTGACATTTCTGTTTTTCCTTTTCTCTAATTCTCTTTCTTCACTGAATTTTTGCTTCTCTTTCTTTTTTTCTTCTCACACTTTGGTTGTTTCATGATATTATGCTCTTGACATTTAAAATTTTTGGTTCTTGGCATTATTTGTTTCACTGTTGCATAGTAACATTTTTGTTCTTCGCAACCATCTGCTTATTTTAAGGTGTGTAATTTTTCAATGGCATAGAATACTTTTATATCTTTACTTGCCTTAAATGCTAGTCTAGGATATTTATGGGTGCACTTTTTTTCTTTATAGACCTTTTATCTTGTCTTTAAGAGTACTTGGTAAATATAGAAAGAGGAAATTTTATCCAGTTGATAATACTTTAAGAATATTACATGTCAATAAGCAGATCCCATATACGAAAAATATAAATTTATCCAGTTGATAATATTTTAAGAATGTTGGCTCGGTGCCTGTGGCTCAAGTGGCTAAGGCACCAGCCACATATACCTAAGGTAACAGGTTCAAATCCAGCCCGGGCCTGCCAAAACAACAATGACAGCTGCAACCAAAAAATAGCTAAGCATGTGGCGGGTGCCTGTGGTCCCAGCTACTTGGGAGGCTGAGGCAGGAGATTCTCTTGAGCCCAGGAGTTGGAGGTTGCTGTGAGCTGTGCTACCACTGCACTCTACCCAGGGGGATAGCTTGAGGCTCTGTCTCAAAAAAAAAAAAAAAAAGAATGTTACATGTCCATAAGCAGATCCCATATACGAAAAAATAAAAATTTATATAAAATTATTCCTTTGTATAAAGAATTAGTAAGCCATTTTTGTCAGTGGGGAAGGTGGAGCTCAGGAAAGTAGAAACATGTCCTCGGGGACTTAAATTTTGACCATAGGCTGACTTATTTCAAGCCTGAAGATGCTCTTGCTGTTTGTACTTGAGAAGACCTTCCTGGAAGATCAGTGTTCACTTGAGCTTTATGCACCGTGAAAATGGGATACAGAGAATTCCCCTGCTAGAGCAGGCATGAGAACTCAGGAAGCTGGAGTCAAGGAGGGAGTGCACAAATTAACCAGACTAACTGTGCCTTTATGCCTATTGATATGGCAATAATAAAACAACCACCAGCAGAAACCTGGACCTTGGACCCTCTCCATTAACATGGAAGTCAGGAGAGTAGGGAATGAGACAGAAACTCAGTATGTGCAGCTCTCCTTTACAGGATTTTTGGAAATGGATATTGGGCTGATAATGAAATTTGAGTTAATAGGGGGAGAAAGTCCTAGATCAAATGATAGAGTTGAACACTATGGAAGTTAATTGATAAAGAATTAAAATATAATTGCAGAGTAATTTTATGAGAAAACTATGAAAAATATTTATAGTCTTAAATGTCCCTATATCAGTATACAGAATAACACATCTAAACAGATGTGGTCCCTGGGAAACCTGGGTGAGATTTGGTGAGCTGTGCCTGAGTCAGATACAGTGAGATTTGTCTGGGATGAGACAGGGAAAAGATGTCAACCTTCATTCATATATCTATTTATTTAGCAAACATTAATTAAGTGTCTATTATATACACCAGGCACTAAGTTTATGGTATGATACAGACCGTGCTCTCAAAAAGACAGACTGACATATGGATAAGTTATTAAAAATATTAAAATGATTTATGTGAGCATCTTTTCCAACCATTTTTCAAAATTATAGAAAGTCCATATCTGGTCAGTAAGTCTCCTAGTAAATACCCAGTTCTCAGTATGGATTGTCTTAGGAGAGGCGCTTTATATCCTGCCAAGAACTTGCTCTTCTGTCATGAGCTGTGGGCCTGAAAAATAGGTTCTCTTTTTAACTCCATCTCCTTAGCCATTGTTATCTTTGGATAACCAGATTCCCTTAAAGAAACCAAGCTAGCTATGAGACTTCAGCAAGGGTATCATTTGCTAGCTACTAATATATTTTATTTCTTTTAAATAGCAGAATTTTCATTTATTTTTAAGCCTTCCTTGAATTTTAAACATTTTTTCCTCTATTGTATAAGCCTCTTCCATAACTGCTAAGGCATCTTGTCTTCTTCTGTCAATTAACATTTATAGATGCCTTTTGTGTGCATAGGTCTTTGAAAACTGACCCTTGTGGCAATCTACTTTATTATTTAGTTACCTGATAAGTTAATCATATTTACTTAACTCCCTGCCTGTTCAGAAAACTTAGCAATTTAAAAAGCTTGAGATCATTGTGGGGAGAAGTCTACTGTAGTTACTAAGAACCATCAGCAGATCCTCAGCCCCTGCCTTTCCTTCAAGGGAGCCCAGGAGAGAGTGTTAACACTTTGCCTGCTTGATTGCAGGAGGAATGCCAGCTCCTGAGCAGGCCTCACTGGTGGAGGAGGGGCAGCCGCAGACCCGCCAGGACACTGCCTCCACTGGCCCAGGCATGGAACCCGAGACCACAGCCACCACTATTCTAGCTTCCGTGAAGGAGCAGGTACATTCTCTTACTGAAATGTACAATGAATTATTTCTTCAATGCCTTTAAAAAATTAATCTTTGGATGTGTTTTAAATTTGTCTAACGTCCTTGACGCCTTCACGTTTTCTAATTATAAGGTGTTTACATCCCTGAGTACATTGGGATGACTGGCACGTAGAGCCGCTCCAGGTGCCAGTCAGAATCGGAACATGCAGGATACTTGTGCGTCTGCAAGTAAGGACAATCTTGATGGTGATCGGTGTCTGTCTCCCCCACATCGCAGAGTGTGTGCATGCGCGCAAAGCTATGTAAAGCGTAGTTCTCGGTGATGGCTTTCCTGTGAGGACTCTGGCAGCCTGAGGCCGAGAATACCTTCAGATAGTCTGAATATTCTAACATAGGTTTTATGTAGGGTTGTCTCTGTGAGTTTTGAATAAAGGCTGTATTTGTGTGTTTGTCTGAATTTAAGCATATTCATTTTGTGACCTAATGTTCTAAAATTTGTCAAACTGTGCCAGTTTGCTTCAATGTCATGTTTATGTTGACTCTTTTTAAGGCACTAATATTGTTTATCCTTCAAACCCAAGTAACCTTCTAAGTTAGGTCTTATCTGCTGTGCTTAGAGAAATTGGAATTCTGGGATTTAATTTCTTAAGATTTAAAGGCTTAATAAGGTGAATGTAAATTTAAAGCTCCAAGGATAGTTTTCTTTTCTGTCCCTTCCCTCCAAAAAAAAAAAAGTTACACGCCCTCTGTGAGAGTTAGTCTGTTGGAGTAATCTAATATTAAATTTTTAAAAAAAAGCAATGTTTAAGTCATTTAGTGTTTTATTTTCTTAATGGAAATAAACCAAATGTATATTTCCTGAGATTTTTTTAACAATCAGTATCAGCAGCTCAAATGACTAATGATAGCAAAAACTGAAGAAGTATAAGATTTAATACCTTATTATTTTACTATTTGCTGTAACTTGGAATATGGCATGAAAAATTGCTCCCTAACTATGACATATGTCTAACGTGACATTAGAGCTGTATTTTCAAGAAAAAATGATTTCACAACTTCTTCTGCTAGGAAGATGTCAAAATATTTTCTGTTCCTCATCGAAATTTGAAGGTTGAAAGCATTCCACAGACAGAATTTGAGAAGACACAGATGTAGTCAGTACCATTTCATCTTCCACCAGCCCTAGAATGTCTAAGTTTCTGTCACCTGTGGGGGGAAAAGAAGGACCCTTCCAATAGCACTTCCTAGTGTCAAGATTTGACCCAAGGAGCTGTAAGTTGAGAAGGCTCTGATTTATTTGAGGCTCTTAGTGTATTCTGTGTTTGGTGAAACATGACAGTAAATTTAATCAAAACGTCCAGAACTGACTTAAAACTAGAAACTGGGTACAGTAAACATAGCAATGGAAACTTCGTGTTGGTACCTTTAGACTTAGATACCCTGCATGTTGAAGAAAATATGGAAACTTGTTATGATTTTGGCACTAGAATTCCTTGATGATCTCAGATGACTGCAAAATTTTATCTTTTGGCAATAATTAGTGTTCTGAATGAATATTTTGTGGGAGATGGCAAGAACAGTTTCAGTTGTCCAACGTAGTCAAAAATAAAAGTATTTGTCTTATTTATTAAAACAGTTATTATGTATCTCCAGATTAGTTAGTTAGTGGGAGGATATGCTCTGTAACAGTGGTTCTCAACCTTCCTTATGCCGCAACCCTTTAATATAGTTCCTCATGTTGTGGTGACCCCCAACCATAAAATTATTTTCATTGCTACTTCATAACTGTAATTTTGCTACTGTTATGAATCGTAATGTAAATATCTGATATGCAGGATGTATTTTCA
>CAUYQV010114172.1:0-18101 GCA_963574575.1 Galagoides demidoff | reverse complement strand
GGCTCGGCGCCTGTGGCTCAATTGGCTAAGGCGCCAGCCACGTACACCTAAGGTGGCGGGTTCGTATCCCCAGCCCGGGCCCGCCAAACAACAATGATGGCTGCAACCAAAAAATGGCCGGGCGTTGTGGCTGGCACCTGTGGTCCCAGCTACTTGGGAGGCGGAGACAGGAGACTCGCTTGAGCCCAGGAGTTGGAGGTTGCTATGAGCTGTGATGCCATCGCACTCTGCCCAGGGGGATAGCTTGAGGCTCCGTCTCAAAAAAAAAAAAAGATTAAAAAACACTGGTCGAAAAACACTGGTCTAGAGTCCAGACCAAAGGAGATAGGCGATTGGGAGAGGTGGGGACTGGGGCACACAGGAGCTCCCCTGCCCCACCTGCCGCACTCAGCCTCAGCCCATCTTCGCAATGCAGGTTCAGGAACCAGACCTCTTAGTTTCCAAAGAAGCTAGAAACCCAAACCTAGGTGAAATCTCCTGTCATGTGAACACTGGCATTTCGTTTAGTTTTTAATCATGTGTAGAAAACTTATCTGGGGGCAGGCTTTAGCCCACAGTCTACCAGTTTGCCTCATCTGTTTGTATTTTAATTTTCCTGAGGGCAGGAACAAAGTCTACTTGCATCACCATTACGTCCTCAGGGCTTAGTAAAGAGCCTCACACAGAAAAGGCGCCTAATATTTATGGATGGGTAGATGGGTACGTTCTCTGTGGTCTTCAGCTCACAAGTGTGTCAGAACAGCCTACCTGGCTTCTGCTCCTGGTCCCGACAGCCATGTACTGACAGTACCCCTTCTGTCCTCTGCAGAGAATCCGTGCCTGGGGGAGGTGGTCCGAGAGGTGATCCGCCGCCAGAAAGGTTACGTGTCATGTGTCACAGCCTCCAAGGTGCCCATAATGGAATGTCGCGGGGGCTGCGGGGCTCAGTGCTGCCAGCCCACCCGCAGCAAGCGGCGGAAATACGTCTTCCAGTGCACGGACGGCTCGTCGTTCGTGGAAGAGGTGGAGAGACACTCAGAGTGCGGCTGCCGCTTGTGTTCCTGAGCCTCTGCCCACCGCCTCTCAGACTCCAGCTCAGTGGAGCTAGGACAGCCACGGGGGACCCCCCCAACCCCTCGAAATTCAGAGTGAAGGAGATGAAGCCAGAGAGGAAACAGAAGAAGAGAATATTAAGTATATTGTAAAATAAACAAAAAATAGAACTTATTTTTATTATGAAAGTGATTATTTTCATCTTTTATTATATAAATCTATCACACCATCTGAGTATATGTACCATATAGTGAGTTATTTTTACCAAGTTTTGTTTTGTGTTGTGTATTTGTTGTGTTTTTATAAACGGCTGTTAAAAATTTTAAGAAAAAAAAGACTAATAAAAATGTTTTAAAACAAAAGGATAAGAATAGAGAATGGTAGCCTGTCTGAGGAAGGAGGAGGAAGGCTTCCCCCTGATGAAACACCATCGTGTTGCAGACTCCCAGGCCTGCTAATCGAGCTCAGGAAAAGGAAGGGTGACAGGGAGACAGAGAGAAGGAAAAGAGTTTTCTTCATTGCTTCTTGTTTTTAACTCCCTTTTCTTTTCTTCTTTCCTAAAAGCACCCAGCTTTTCAGAGTCCTGGCTGTCAATGCCCAAGATGCCCAGTTCTTTCAGGAGAAGCTGGCCCTGGCCTTCTTAGAGTGAGTCTCACTGTGACCCAGACAATTGCTACTCCTGTGTGTCCCCGGGGCCCCCTGCAGGGTCTGAGCCCACTGGGAGACCTTTCTTCCCCTTCCCACTGGCCTTGCTTTCCATTTGAGGACTATCTGAGCTACAGGATTAATCTGGGACTGTTGTACCAATTTTTAAAACAGCTGCTCTTTTCTTAACCCTCCCTAGGAGAGGGAAGAGAGGGGCATGCTATCTCCTCAGGCCACAAGCACTAGCCCCCCCCCTTCCAGCCAATTTCCCCTGGCAGCTCAGTGCCAGAAGGGCAGGCAGCCAGGCCCACTGGGGTAAAGAAGGCCTTGGAAACAGGCCCACACACAGCTGCAGACTTACCCTGCTGGAAGGTTCCTAGAGGCTCTCCCTACAGGACTGATGGGCCTCTAACCCTTGAGCCTCCAGGCCACCATGAAATCACAAAGTACCTCTTGCCTACTACCTTATCCATGCAAACCCTGCCTCCCTGGGGAAGGTAGAGAAAGTAGAACCCATTTCAGAGATAAGGAAACAGCCCCCCTCCTCTCCCTCTCCCCACCCTTTCAAGCTCTGTACCTTGCCTTAAGCCATATTTCTAATAATTGGAAGACCCAGACCTGGATCCAGACTCAAAGCTCTAGATTCTTTCTCCAGAATGGGTGAACACGGAAGACTCCACTAGTTTACATTCACCAGTGAAGTCCTACCAGAAAGGAAAGTGGATTTTTTTCCAGCTATTCTGTTTTCCTGTTCTTATTCTTGCCTCTTCATTCCTTGTTCTCCCCCTCAGCCCCCCTAGTATCTGAAAAAATTCTTAAGGAAGGGTCTTAGGTATCTAGGGAATATAAGCCAAGGCAGCCCTTCTGGCCTCTGCTCCAACTCCTGAAGGAAGCTCTGTCCCCCACCTTCATTTAACCCTCCCACCCCATCTGGTTAGTGTGTATACCCCGGGGTCTCAGCTATTCACGTCCACTCCCAGGCTCACACCATTCATCCCTCCTCTCCTTCCCACAGAAGCCTCCACTGCAGAGGCTTCAGAGAGAAGAATTGGGAACCTAGTGGAGCCTCCAGCTCTGACATTCCCCAGAGGAGCCTAGTTGCTCTGTGAGGACCAAAGGTAGCCAAAGACTCAAGGAATAAAGATGGGAGAGAGAGAAAAGGAAGGAAGAGGGAAGAGTGTAAAGCAAGTGGAGATAGGGAGGGACAGAAGGAAAGAAGGAAGGAGAGAGGAAGAAAGAATGGAAGGAAGAGAAGGAAGAAGGGAGAGGAGATGGTAGAGGAATTTACCTAAAAGGATGCATGTCAAGATACATTATGTGCCAAGTACTGTGCCTTATGATGGCTTTTTTTCAAATATTAATAGTTAGATTTATTTAGTATTTACATTATACATCAGATACCTTTCTAATTGTGATATGTGTGTGTTTATTTAATTCCCAAAACAATCATATCATTAATACATTATTAACCCATTTTACAGTTGAGGAAACTAAGATAGAAAAGTTAAGGAATTTACCCAAAAGCAGATATTTAATAAATTATAGAGCCAGGATTTGGACCCAGCTGTCTTGACTCCAGAACTTGCTCACTTACCCACTAAACCTTGTAGGAAAGAATCATGTCCTGACTTTAAGGATACTACGGTTGAAGCAGAAATGCCATGAAAATCAACTACTGCTTTATCACACAGTCAGTTCGCGAATGGCAGCATAAACGGACAAGTGACCAGCCAGAAGAGAGTTTTCAATCCTGGGTCTTCAAAGATGAACAGGAGTTTGCCAGGGCCAGAAAAGGGATTTGAACCTCCTTGGGAATAGCCTATTGAAAAGCAGTGAACCGGGGGAGAGCCGGGCATGTCTCGGGTGCAGTCAGAGGTCCAGGGTGTGGGATGCACACTGGAGGGCAGAGAGAAGTGAGGTACATGTGAAGGCCTCCCATGACCGTGCACGCCAGGTGAGGCAGGAGTGTGCCAGCAGGGTTGTGAGGAGCAGACTAGCAAGGCAAGCTCCGGGTTAGGAAGAGAGCCAGGGCAACTTAGAGAAAGGCCTGGAAGAAGACATAGCACTCTGTCATCCAAGATGGTCTTGTGGGTGGCTAGGAAACACTGCTTTCCATATGGATCACAAAAGTCCTGGCAGCTCTGAAGCTCTGCTCTGGGAGGGATGTCCTGGGATCTGTCCCTACCCCCAGGCCTTATCCCCCCCACCAATACCCTAGTCAGCTCTCCCTTGCCAGCATGAAGCCCATTCAGCCTTCCCTGTCAAGAGCCCTTCCCAGGATCACTGAGAGGCCTCAACAGACCTCCCTTTGCCTCCCTGTGTCACTCACCCTGGGCCCAATCCTGAGTCTAACCGTAGCATTCCAGGACAGCCAAACGGCCAGAATCGTCTCTCAGTGTGGCTTAGGAGAGATTTTGAGCCTTCCTCATCAATTTTGGAAATCCTACCTTTAAGAAATGCCAAATGCAAGGACTAATAAGAAAATTCTCTCAAAAATGTTTTCCTATCAAATGAAGGTTAAAACTCTTTCCTTGAGCAGCCAAATTCTAGAAACAAAGTCTCATAGGGCAGGAAGAGTTTAGTTAATTTGCACCTTAAAATGGTTCAGGGCCAGGGCTTGGTGGCTCATGCCTATAATCCTAATACACTGGGAGGCCAGGAATTTGAGCCCAGCCTGAGTAAGAGCAAGACCCTGTCTCTCCTAAAGTTAGAAAAATTGGTCGTGGTGGCACATACCTGTGCCAACTACTGGGGAGACTGAGGTAGGAGGATTACTTGAGCGCAGGAGTTTGAGATTGCTGTGAGCTATGATGATGCCATTGCACTCAAGCAGAGGTGACAGAGAGACCCTATCTGAAAAAATGAATGGTTCAATGTGTCGGGGGAGGGAACAGGCATGTACAGAAGAGGCCACTCCAACTATTTCCCCCTGAGCAGGAATCAGGAAAGGGGAAAGAGGGTCTTCTTCTTTGGACTCAACCAAGGGGCCCTCCAATGGCTGATGAGATGATGTATTTAAAAGCTCTTTGTAAAGTGTAAACTAAAAATCTTAAATGTAAGATGCTATTGTTATTATTGCTGTTGTTGTTGCTGTTATAGACACGCCAAAAGGCCCTTTTTGGAAGACAGCTTTGCCTTTTCATTTTCCTAGCAAGGAACCCAAGTCTGATACTTCAGAAAAGTGAAGAAAAGGGCAAGAAGGGGGAGATCTCCCGGGGCCAGAGAAAGAAAGGAGAAAAGCCCCTGGGGTGCACTTCAGGAATGGATGGGACTGAGATTAAGCCAACCTTGCCCTTCACTAGAGACAAGGCTTTGGCCAGACTGAACCCAAAAGCCAAGCAGTCATTACTGCCTTTGCTGGGAGCAAAAGCCCACAGCAACAAGTGATCTGCCCTCAAGATTTAGGGTCCAAGACATCAGCGCTAGAGGAACCCCAGGGGGTTACTGGTAGGCAGGAACCCTGAGGGTTAGACCATAGACCAAAGTCACACAGCTAATCACTGCCACAGGCAGGACAGACTCAGGTGTCTACACCCAGGCCAGAGTTCTTCCTGCTACCCCACAGTGGGTGTCCACATAGAGGGAAGCCTGGAATAGACACTCCAACACCTCCTGATGGCTTGGGGTGTGTCCCCTGCCTCCCTACAGCCATCTCCCAGCACAGTCTCACCTGATGGCTTGGGGTGTGTCTCCTGCCTCCCTACAGCCATCTCCCAGCACAGTCTCACCTGATGGCTTGGGGTGTGTCTCCTGCCTCCCTACAGCCATCTCCCAGCACAGTCTCACCTGATGACTTGGGGTGTGTCTCCTGCCTCCCTACAGCCATCTCCCAGCACACTCTCAGCTGGCAGGGATGCTGGGGGCATAGTCTTGTGTGGTGCCATGTATTTATGTTTTCTAGTTAAACAGTGCCACAGGAAGCGCTTGGGAAATATGCAGAGAAATCCCAGCTAGCAGGACCAGGAAAGGCAGAACTGGGCATTTGGCAAAGCTTGTTTCTCTAACTCAACAATAGGTTCTAATAGGAAATGTTTAAAGATGTTTTTGAAAACAGTGTTATAGTGCCACTTCCCCAGTATGGAATAAATAATGCGCGTTCTTTTTTCAACATATTGTCATATTCTGATGTCATTAAAATAAATGAGTCACAGAAGAGCTCTCAGAGGCTCTTGTGAATGCTGTAACTTAGCCCTCTGCTGTGCGTGTGGTTTGTCTTCACCCCCAACTTTCACACTCCCCTGGGACAATGATGACTGCATTCACAGGGTTTGGGGCAAGTCCAATGTGGAATTAGTTGAAAGTTTCTTGGACTATGAAATGGGAAAAATGGATGCAGAGTTCCCCAGGGCTGTGGAAGAGGAGACTAAATGCACGCAGGGTCTGCAGGGATGTGGTCCATATGGCTGCAAACTGGGTGCCCCAGGACATGGGGGAGGAGGCTACTCTACTTCCAAGAATGAGAACACTTACTGAGATGTGAAGGAAGATTCTCCCGGGGGACCCCACTGTCTAAAGTCAATTTCTAATTCAATAGGACTTATGGAGCATCCACTGTGTGCCAGGCACTGTTCTAGGCATCAAAGATTCCAAAGAGGATCAAGACAAAGTCCTTGTGCTCCTAGAATTTAGAGTTTAACTGAGGAGTTGTGCCAATCCACAAACAAAAATAATATCAGATGGTGACAAGTTCGCTTCGGGTAACACAGGAGAGGCGACACACCAGATTAGCTAAGGGAGTGTTTTATACATGAAGAACTGACACATGGGGGCAGGGGATGGTACCAAGGAATGGAAGGATAAGGACCCCAGCCAGGCGGCACTCACTAAACAGCTGTCCTGGCATAGGTGACACCCAGGCAAAGTGGGCAGCCTGAGTATCTTAGTAGCCAGAGAACGGCCTGGACCAAAAAGCACTACACAGGCTATGAGTGTAGGAGGGAGAGCAGAGCAAGTTCCTGCAAGGCTGTGGACTCGCAGAAGGAAGATTGCTAAGGGTCTGGAGGCTGGCTGAAGGTCATGCTCACTTCCCTGGCAGACAGCCTTTCACCTCCCCTGGAGACTCCATTGACAGCGAGACACTAGCAGGCAGCCAATGCACCAAGTGTTGGTAAGGGGATCAGAGGGAACCACACAGCCCTGGGGCCCTAAGCTTCCATCAGAGATGCCCCTGACATTAGTTTCATACCTTTCAGCATGCATGAATCTGAAATGGGAGGGGGTGGATTTGGGGCCCATACACACACAGCATCAGACAGGTTAGGTGTCCCTGCTAGGAAGAGCTCCTACCCAGAACCTCCAGCCTCCACCTCCTACATTTAGACCAGAAGCCACTCTTCCTAGGTTTGGGAACTTGATCTATCTCAGATTCCCTCTTGTATAAGTCTATTTCAGAGGTCCTGAACTGGGAGAGATATCCTTCTCCCTGAGACATTTGGCAGTGCCTATAAACATTTGTGATGCCTGGACATGGAGGGCCACTGGCCTCTGGTGGGCTAAACATTCTCCAGCACACAGGACTCCCCCCCCCACAACAAAGAACTATCTTGCCCAAAATGTGCATAGTGCTAAGATTAAGAAACCGTGGCTCAGTCTAAGGAGATCCTCTCCTAGATACCTGGATGGAATCATTTACAAGGGAGAAGTGGATAGGAGTACCAAATAGGCAACAAATAGCTCTTCAGGGTACTTCAGCTGAAACACACAACACACTACAGCTGGGCGTTATGGCGGTGCCTGTAGTCCCAGCTACTAGGGAGGCTGAGGCAAGAGAATCACTTCAGCCCAAGAGTTTGAGGTTGCTGTGAGCTGTGACACCACGACATTCTACTGAGGGCAACATAGTGAAACTCTGTTTCAATAAAATGAAATAACCACATAACATACTGGTGTTCTATACTTGTACTTAGAACACCATTATCAGTGAGAAACTTGGACCAAGATGACATTTCTGGCCAACAGGGAACCACTGTAATCCTTTCTGCCATTCTTTGCTCTGACTATGCAGTCACTGCAAGTGGGTACAGAGCAGAGGTTCTTGGGTTTAACATGCTAGGATGACATAAAATACAGTGGAGATGTGCCACTCATCTTCAGAGCTGTTAGTGACAGAGAAATAAAGAACAGGATTAATAAAAATGTTATGTTTCTATTTCCTGAACTCTCCCCTTCATCAAGGCCATGGCAGAAGAAACAGATAAAGGTCATCAGGCTATTAAATCGGGATGTGAGGGCTGAGGATTTGTTTATGGTCTGTCAACAGTAAGTGAAGAAATCGTGGTCTAAAAGGCTTGAGCAACTCAACTTGAATTTGCGGCAGGACACAGTGGATGAACTTTCAGTAACTGGCTGGCAGAGGAACCTCCTTGCTCAGGGTGACGCACAGGCAGGAGACTCTCTCAGCTCCTACCTGGGCTCTGTAACTGGGCTCTGGAAATGACTCTGTTTATTCACCCCTGCAAGGGGAGGAGAGATGCTCAGGCCACACACAGGGTCTGAGAGCAGAGTTAAGGGAGGATCTCCATCCTCAGCTCCTTCATCTCCATTAGCCCAGAGATCACCCCACCTTCCCCCGACCCTGCTTCTTGACTTTAGCAACATCACTATGAACTCCAGTTTCCCCATCTAGAAAACAAGGATGGCAAGACTTGACGTCGAGGCTCTGTAGACCATAAGAGGCAAAAAGTAATCCAAACCAACTTGGCCAAAAAAGGAACATGTTGACACAAGTAATGAGAAAATCCGGGGTTGTGTTTACCACATCAGGCCTGGGTGTTTGGATCCAGAGCTCGGACAGTGTGATGGGGCTCGTGCTCTCTGGTGCAAGTTTGGTTTTCCTTCACCCTGACTCCTGACAGATGGAGAAGTGACTCTCAGCAGCTGCAGCCTGAAAGCAGTAGATGCTTCGACCTTCAAGCCCAGAGGAACAGAGAGCTTCTCTTTCCCTATACCTCCAAGAGACAGCCCAGAATGGAGTCTCACTGGCTTTGATTGGCTGGGCTTGGGGCAGATGTCCATCACTGGATGGAAACATTATGGTCAAGAGAATAAATAGTATTGATTGGCCAAGCCTGTGTCACATGAAAAACAGGGAGGGAGGCGAGGGGAGAGAAGGGGATTTCCCAAGGAAATGAGGGACTAGCAGCTAAGCCTGCAAAAATGACAGATGATGACTACTCACCACAGGTAGTTATTTAGAAAATATACAATATGGATATGATGCAATAAGGCTGGAAAACCCAAGCACACCAAATAAATAAGCAAAAAATACAGTTATTTTCATGTTGGCAACTAAAAATGACACCATGTTTTTTTTGAAAGTCTATGAGACTTTCTTCATTTGACTCAAAATGCTATATTCACTTGGAATTAAAAATTAAACTTAGGGCCAGGCACAGTGGCTCACACTTATAATCTTAACACTTTGGGAGCATGAGGCAGGAAGATCACTAAAGCCTAAGAGTTCAAGACCAGCCTGAACAAGAACAAGATCCTGTCTCTACAAAGAAAAACAGAAAAGTTAGCTCAGCATGGTGGTGCCTCTTGTAGTCCTAGCTACTCTGGAGGCTGAGGCAGGAGGATCACTTGAGCCCAGGAATTTGAGGTTGCTGTGAGCTATGATGATACCACTCTTCTCTAGCCTGGGCAATATAGCAAGACCCTGTTTAAAAAATAATAATACTGAATTTAAAATTGCAACCTAAAATGAATCTCTTCATCTAAACTGGGGGAGGGAGAATGGGGGAGAAAGAAAACATCTGTGAAACTCTGAGTCCTGGAATACAACATAATTAGCTGAAGAGAGAGTGTCTCGAGGTCACCCCTCTCCATGACCTTGTTACGAAAGTGATTTCATCTTCTGCATCCTTTTAATGGTGGACACATGATATGGTGACTAGAAAAGTAAAAGATTTCCTAGTTAATAGGCAAAAAGGTGAATTCACAGAATGAGTGGAATAATCTGATGTTTATCGAGCATATACTCAATGACATGGTTATAGACACCGTTTCTTGTGAGACCAAAGCAAAGCTGCCAGCAGGTTCACGTGTCCCCATTTAACCAGTGAGTGAGAGAGACGTGAATCACATGGCTAGGATGCGGCAGAGGGGTGATTTGAACCAGACTGGACTAAGCTCAATGCCCAAGTCCTTTCCACTGGAACACTGTGATTTGCACATAACAAGCCTTTGATGAATGCCTGTTGTTGGGTACCTGCCCACTGACAGGGTGTCTTGTGCAAGATACTAGAACTCCTGGGATTAAGGTAAGCTCACAAACTAATTAATTGGAAGACTGAAACCAGACCTTGTGTAAGTGTTGGAGTAAAGCCAACGAAACTACTGCGGGGGAAAATGGGAACAGCTCTTTCTTACAGAGTGACAGCTTGGTGCCAGGGACTTTGCACATTTATCCCCAACCCTCATAAATGTTCTGCAAAGTAGGGATTGTTTCACCCAGCCCCATCTTGTGGGTAAAGAACCTGCATCATAGAGAAGAGTCATTGCCTGAGGTTCCACAGCTCGCAAGCTGCAGAGCTGGCATTCAAAATGGGGTCAGCTGAGTTTAAAGCACGCTCTTGCACTCTGCCGTGCTGCCCCACGGTTGGTTATAAGAACGATGGTCTCTATTTTACATTTTTCATGTGTAGAGGGAGGGGCTGCAAGAAGTATTTCCAAAGAATGAGGGAGCTTGTTAGTTTGTGAAGTCCAGGGCAGTCGTTTGCATTTCACAGGTAGGCCCATGAGCAGCCAGGCCTAGCCAGTAAGGCCAGCCTTCAGTATATACCCACTAGGGGCACTGCCTATACACACCCTCGTGGATGATTAGAACTTTCCAGCTGCTGGGGCCAATGCAAGGTTATCCTCTATCTTCTCCTGCACTGAAGAAAAAGCACGTGAACTAGAGGCCTGCAGCTGCCTTGCTCTGTCTCATAAGTATGTCACTGTTTTGAGCATCTGCAAAAAAAAAAAAAAGTGCTGTTAAAAATCTATTTTCAACCCAGAAAAGTCATCTGGCAAGATCTTACCATGAGAAATAAACTCATGTGCGTGTATTAATACTTTGTAAACACCATGAGCACCATAAAGACATGAATCAATCGTAGAACCTGTATCTAATCTATATTCCTTTCTGAGGGCTGCTGTAACAAAGGACCATAAACTGACTTACAGCAACCCAAATCCACACTCTCCCAGTTTAGGAGGCCAGAAATCCAAAGTCAGATGCCAGCAGAATTGGTTCCTCCTGGAGGCTGAGAGAGAGAAACCAACCAGGCCTTTATCCTCCCTTCTTTTCTGATGGCCGCCAGCCGTTCTTGGCACAGTTGCAACACTCTGGGCTCTGCCCTCCCTATGTGCTCTGTGTCCCTTTCCGTCTCTCATATGGAAACTTTCACTGGATTTACAACCAGCCTACTCCAATATGATCCCTTATCCATCTTTGCCTTACTTACATTTTCAAAGATTCTAAGTAAGGTCACATTCTGAGGTTCTAAGTGGATGTGACCTTGGGGCAAGACACATTTGACCCCACTACATAATCTAATCTCTTCTTTTGCAGCTGAGGAAAGTGACTTGCCCAAGGTCACACAGTTTTACGTGATTATCACGTGCATAAACAATAATGGAGAGAGAAGAGGCAAGTGTGATTTTTCAGAGGCCGTACATCAGAGGATAAACCTTCATAGCTCAAGATAAATAAGCCCATCCTGTACAAAGTCCAGAGGGAACCTGCCCAAAACATGTCCTAAAAATCCACCCCATACTACTCCCTTCTGAGGCACAGATTAAGGTAGACACTTAACTCCACAGATAGATGACTAAAGCCAGAGAAGGAAATCAAGAGTGTCAACAGTGCATTGTCAGCCATCTCTTTAACCAGACATACAGTTTGAGAGAAGCTTCCCACCTCTACCATCCTCCCCCTTAAATTTCCTCCACTTATGGTCGAAAAACCCTCTGGCAATATTAATCAGAGGAAGGCCCCCATCTGGCCTGCAGTTTATGATGTGTGTCTCCAAAACGACTCCAGTTCCACCAGCCAGGTATAGCCACTAGAAATTTAAGGGGCAATTTGATCCTTAGCTACTTCTCCATGCTTTTCTGCATGATTATAAATACAGCTTTGTAAAAATTCAGCCACACCACAGTCTCAGTGGTGCATTTGTTTGAAACTCAACTTTCCATCATCAGCATAGAGTGTCTGTTTCTAGTCAAGGGCCCAAGCAAGCCTGTCATCCATGTGGCCTGCCACACAAGGCCCCACCACGGTACTTACGTCCTCATGGCCTGAGATAATTGGCCCCAGACCAAATTCAGCTGCCAGGGTATGATCAGAAACTTCTGGGCTTCCTTTTTTCCTAAGCCATTTCATTCCGATCCCCAAGCCCTCTGACCTTGCTTCTTTTCTTTCAGAGACACTCTCACTCTATTGCCCAGGCTACAGTACCATGGCATCAGCCTAGCTCGCAGCAACATCAAACTCCTGGATTCAAGCAATCCGCCTGCCCCAGCCTCCCAAGTAGCTGGGACTGCAGATGCCCACCACAATGCCCAACTTTCCTTTTTCTTAGTAGAGACAGAGTTTCGGAGTCTCATTCTTGCTCAGACTGGTCTCCAACTCCTAAGCTCAAGCAATTCTCCCACCTCAGCCTCCCAGAATGCTAGGATTGGCTGAGTGCAATAACTCAGGCCTGTTAATCCTAGCACTCTGGGAGGCCAAAGCAGGTGGATTGCTTGAACTCAGCAGTTCGAGAACAACTTAAACAAGAGCAAGCAAGACCCCTCTCTCTAAAAATATCCAGGCATTGTGACTGGAGCCTGTAGTCCCAGCTACTTAGGAGCCTAAGGCAAGAGGATCGCTTGAGCCCGGGAGTTTGAGGTTGCCGTGAGCTATGACGCCACAGTACTCTGCCAAGAGTGACAAAGTAAGACTCTGGCTCCAAAAAAAAAAAAAACAAAAAAAAACAGAGAGTTGGGATTACAGTTGTGAGCCGCCACCACCATTTTATTTCTTTCTGTGGCCTAATTCCTGGAAAATGGAGTCTGAAAATTCCTAGGGGATGTTTGGGTGGGCCCCAAAAGCTTCTGAGAGAAGAGATGGGACTGAAGGGTACAAGAGGGGTGAAGGAAGTAGCCAGGCACAAAGGCCCATCTGTAGATGCCATCTGTATGATGCGTACAGGAGGAGTCAATCCATACATACGGAAAGCAGATTGGTGGTTGCCAGGGCCAGGGGAGGAATGGGGAGTGACTGCTTCATGGGGACAGAGTCTCCTTTGAGGGTGATGAAATGTTTTGGAACTAGATAGAAGTAATAATTGCACAACACTGTGAATTGTGCCAAGTGGCACTGAATGGTATGCTGTTAAAAAAAAGAAAAGGTTAATATTATGTTATGTGAACTTCACCTCAATTAAAAAGAAAAGAGGAAAGGAAAAAAAAGGGAGGAGGGGGGCGAAGTGGGAAGAGGAAGGAAGCCCTGCAGCTCAAGTGGGACTTTCACAAGCCTAGCTGAGACACAGCACAATGCCTGTTCTGCATTAACCCCTCCCTTTCCAAACCAGTGCTCAGGCGGAGTGCCAGGGGTTGTTTCCTGTTTCCCTGGGACCTTCGGCCAGGGATTGTGCCCTGAGCCAGCTGGGTGGCCCCTAAACCTTAGTTCTGCCTCTTCAATCTATCTGCTCAATCCTAAACTGGTTTTCTGCATTAATGTTTTTAAAGGGAGAGGCCCTACCTATTTCAGGAGCAGGAAAATGAAGTGTACTGAACACAGTGGGGGGAAACATATGTATTTTTTTTTAATTTAAGATTCTCAGAAGTGGTTAAAAACGCACATTTCTAAATTGAACATAATTTGTGTTTGGAGCCCCCAGTCTGGGGCATAACAAAAACTGAATAGTCTTCACTTCAGTGTCTGCAGCTTCCTGTCTCCACGGTCTCATCTCAATTCCAGGTGTCTCAGATCATTTGACAATGTTTGCTCCTTGCTGTTGTCATGTATTCTTTCATGCCAGCTGCTGAGATGACCTGATCCTCGCCTGGACAACTACACCGGCTTTGCCTGTCTCTCCAGCAAGTCTTCTCCAGGTCTTGGGGGGCCCTCTGCCACCACGCTGCTCCCCCAGGGGGCTGGAAACATCCAGGGGCCCCTATGCCATGCCGAGCCCATAACAAAGGAGGTAGAGCTAGGCAGTGCCCGTGGGTCAGTGAGTAGGGCACCAGCCCCATATGACAAGGGTGGCAGGTTCAAACCCAGCCCCGGCCAAACTGCAACAAAAAATAGCCAGGCGTTGTGGTAAGTGCCTGTAGTCCCAGCTACTCGGGAAGCTGAGGCAATAGAAGCACCTAAGCCCAGGACTTGGAGGTTGCTGTGAGCTGTGATGCCACAGCACTCTACTGAGGGTAACAAAATGAGACTCTGTCTCTAAAAAGTAAATAATAAAAAAAAAAAAAAAGGAGGTGGAGCTAAGGCTGCTTTCCAACTTGCTTGATGCTCTCAGACACACGGGGAGATCATCCTACAGCTCCCAGAGTACCCCGGGCAGCAAGAGCGCCCAAGACTGACTCAGACACAGGAGGTAGCAGCCATTTCTACTCTACTGCCTTCGTGCCATGTTGAGGCCCAGGAAGAGATCTGAGCAGCTACCCCTTTCCCAGGTCCAGCTGCAAAGTGGGCACGATGTCCTCTAATCTCAGATTCCCCAACCATATATGCAGTCTCTGAAGTAGGGTTCAAATGCACATTTGACTTTAAAGTGCAGGGACTTCTTCCTACACATGACCTTGTTGGATTTAATTAGCATCTTAGAAAGACACAAATGTTCTAGCTGCAGTGTGGTGAGGAGACATTCAAGTAGGAAAACTGAGACACTCCTACACAGCAGAGCCTCAAGACCAGTGATTTTCAACCAGGGTGCCAGGAGAGGATATAAGATATGCTGCGAAAATTTTTAAAGATCATAAATTATTTGCAAAAGAAATTCAAAGCACAGTATTTTTTTAATTCTTTTTTTATTAACATAATTTAAGTGTGCCACAGAAATTTAACCGTAGATTCAAGTATACTATGAGATTAAAAAAAAAAATGTTGAAAAACACTGCCCTAGAGCATTGTCAATGGATGGCAGAAATGGAAACTGTCAAGCAGAATTTTGTAAGAGCCCCATTCTTCCCTGCACCCACCATCCCACATCCTCTCTACGTCAAGGCTCCCTGGTCTCTTTGGGAAACCCCTGGGAAATAGTTTACTTAGAAAAGTCAAAAAGACACAGGAGTTTATATTAAGAAAATGAATAGCTGAAAAATTCCAGGCAACAAACCTTGAAAACATTATGCTAAGTGAAAGAACCCAAACACAAAAAGCCACATGTTGTATATTTCCATCTGTAAGATTCCATCCTTATGAAATGTCCACAGTAGGGAAATCCATTGAGACAGAAAATACCTTAGTGGTTGCCAGGGACAGGAGGAAGGAGGAACGGGGAGTGACTGTTTAATGGGTATAGGATTTCTTTGGGGGATGATGCAAATGTTCTGGAATTAGGTAGTGGTGATGGTTGAACTATGTCATGAATGTCCTAGAAGTCACTGCATTTACAGTATGTAATTGTTAGAATGCTGAATTATTATGTGAATTTTACTTCCTCAAAAAAGAAACCCAGATGTGCTTGACTTTGGTCATTAAGACCATTTAATCTCTGGTTGGAGAGCTCAAGGAAGGAATCCACATTGGAGCAAGGTTTGGAGGGGGGTATCAGCTCCTAGGATTTGCCCTTGAATATACAGTTCAGGACAGCTTCTGGTTTAATTCCATCATCCTGTCACTTTTCTTTTAAAATTATTGACGTATCTAGTTCAGACCATCCAGCCCTTAATCAGCCTTAACTGGAACACAAGGAAATCTTGAGATTTGGGATTTTGCTTATCTCCAAATAACTGGGATTGTCTGGAGTTGGAGACACAGACTTCTAGCTCTAATAGAAGCCTCCTTCCTGTGGTCTGTGAATGAGAACCCTTGAGCCCTGTTTCCTGCTCTTTGAAGCCCCCGTGAAGGAACATCTCATTCTCTAACAACAGTAGTCTCCCCTTGAAGTATTAACCAGGCCCAACCCTATTTAGCTTCTGAGATGAGATGAGATAGAGTGTATTCAGTGTGGTATGGCCATAGACAATTTCCTAGTAACAGTACTGACCACCTCAGGTTAAAGCCTTACTATGTGCCAAGGCTGGTGCTAGGCATTTCATCTATCCTTATAAAAATATAAAAATAGTGTTATCATCCCCATTTGCCAATATGGGGATACAGGGTCCCATCAGTTAAGTCACCCTTAAGATTGCACACCTGGTAGGTAACAGAGTTGAGATTCAAAGCCAAGGTTACCTCCAAAGCCTAAGTCCTTAACAGTGATATCATTCTGCCTCTTTTCTACCAGCCCTGATGAGATTCTCTCGGGTCCCTTCATCATCGCCACTTTGACTTCTTAGCTCTCCCACACTCACCTGTGTTGAGATTACATGGTGAAAAGTGAGGGAGATGTTCTGCTTCTGGCAACAGCAGAATAGCTTATATCAAACAAGCCCTCCCACACATAACAATTATATAATCTGGACAAGGACACAAGAGTTAAAAAACCTACTTAAAGCATCTGACAGCAAGCAAAACCAGGCAAAAATGAGGGGATTCGACCCGCAGAAGAAACCCTAATTAACTGGTTTGTCCCTTGAAGGTGCATCTCTTTTTACACTCTCCACAGGGGACAGATGACTGGAAATTTAGAGGGAAATTCTTTAAATGAGGGAGCCATAGAGGTGCTCTAAAATCTGTGTACCAATCCTCCTCACATCCTTGCCTGGCTGCGAAATGGTTCATACAGGGCATGACCCTCAGTTACCCAGAATAAAGCAACTGTGATAAAACTGAACAGCTGAGGAGAATGTGGAGCTCAAGTCCCACCAAGCTGGAAATGTTTTGGGCTTTTCACTGAAACCCTTTCAGGGCCACAACTTCAGAATAAAGACCATATCCTAGAGCTAAGGTCTATACCCTGCGAATAAAGGACAAAACTGAAAGAGACCTTCTCCAATAAAAGTTAAAAGGAAGCCTCCACAGGACAGAGGTGATCTGCCAATGACTGAGCCATCTGCTGGGGCAAAACTGCATACTTTTCATATAAAGACAACAGAATCCAGAGACTCTATAGAGACTGTTATGGATGATACACGTATAATAAAAAATCACTTGGCATACAAAGATCCAGGAACATATGACAAGAGAATGTTCAACAGAGGCAGACCCAAAGCTGAGTCAAATGTTGGAGTTGGCAGACAAGGGCCTTGGAATAACTATGACATGGTTTGCACACTTAGTGACAGGGAAACATTCTGAGAACTGCACTACCTGCTGTATAGTACAGGCTGCTCCTTGGCTGCGAACCTGCACAGCATGGTACTGTACGGAGTGCTGTAGGCCTGCATGGTAGAAAAGTTATGGTCTGAAATATTTTATTTAAAGGGTGCACATGTATAGGGTACTTACCATGAAAGGAGCTTGCAGGACTAGAAGTAGCTCTGGGTGACTCAGTGAGTGAGCGGCGAGTGGAGATGAAACCCTGGGACATTACTGTACACTCCTGTGGACTTCATAAACACTGTAAGCTACACTAAATTAATTTCAAAAATATTTTTCTTTCTTCAATAATAAATTAACCTTAGCCTACTATAACTTTTGTACTTCATAAACCTTTTAGCTTTTATAACTTTTTGACTCTTTTAGAATAACATGTAGTTTAAAAGACACTTTGTTCAGCTGCACGAAAATATTTTCCTTCTCCATAATCCTTATATTCTATAAGCCTTTCTATTTTAAAAAGAACTTTTTTTTATTTTTTAAATTTTTGGGGTAAAAACTAAGACATGGACAGAGCGTGGTGGCTCAAGCCTGTAACTCCATCCCTTAGGAGGCCAAAGGGTAAATTGCCTAAGTTCACAGGTTCAAGACCAGCCTGAGCCAGACCGAGATCCCATCTCTAAAAATAGCTGGGTATTATAGTGGGTGCATGTAGTCCCAGCCACTTGGGAGGCTGAGGCAAGAGAATTAGCAAAGCCCAGGAGTTGGAGATCACTGTGATCTGTGACTCCCCAACGCTCTACCGAGGGTGATAAAGTGAGACTCTGTCTCTACCGAAAAAAAAAAAGGTTAAGCAGTGATGATTACTTTTGAGAAACTTGGAGAAGTAACTGAGATGTAATTAATGAAATTATCCATCATGTATATGGAGAATTTGCACATCTTTTACATTCATCCTGAAAGCAGGTGAAAGACTAAAGTAACATTTTCAAACTACAAGAATATTTTGTTCCCTGCCTTCTTTCATTACCAGATGTCTCTGTCACCTGGACTCAAACATAACTACGGAATACAATCAAGT
>CAUYQV010114170.1:0-19133 GCA_963574575.1 Galagoides demidoff | reverse complement strand
TTGATACAATGACTAAGCAAATGACATGAAATTTATGTTAACCAGCTTGATGAAAGTATTTCAAATTGTATATGAAAACAGTACAATGTACCCCATGTTTGCATTAATGTATACAGCTATCAATTAATAAAAAAAAATATTTAAAAAAGCATGATATTTCTTTCTTTCTTTCTTTCTTTTTTGCAGTTTTTGGCCAGGGCCAGGTCTAAGTCCTCTGGTATATGGGGCTAGCGCCCTACTCCTCTGAGCCACAGGTGCTGCCCCATAAGCCTGATATTTCTGATGATCCCTTGTATAGAATCTAATCCTACTTGGATGTTGCTTTTAAGCTTAGCTATTAAGTTCTTACCTTCATTTATTGAATTTTTACTGATAAAATTGTTAGTTGATTCCTTTTTATAGAATCAGAGTTTCTGATTAAGTTCCTCATCTTTGCTTGACCATATTAGCCAGAGGGAAAGTCCATACCTGGTACCTGGTCAGTGGACCATCTGGATCCTACCCCAGGCATCACAATTCCAACCAGTGGACCACCTGGATCACCCTCTTTCTCTATTTTCATCATGTTTTATTTTCTTGGTCATACCTGGTGATCTTTTGTGAGATATTGGGCATTTGTATGAAATCTATAGAGACTTGGGATGACGCTCTTGTCTATGGAAGGATGCATCTTCCCACTGGTCCCACCCTGCTTGTACGGTGAGTTCACTTGTGGCTATGACACTGTTTTCGTTTGATTGTTTTGTTTTGAGGTAGTTTCTATAAGTCTTTATATAACTCTAGCTTCCTTCCTTTTAGGATTTCACCTCGAAGTTTATAGCTGACAGCTTGGAGTATTCATGAACACCCATGGACACTTAAGGTCCAGTTCAACCCCGTAAGCCAAAGACTACACTGTTTTAAACTCCAAACTGCAAAGCTTTGTGCTTGACTTCCTAGGATTTTTCCCCATTCACCTTAAGAATTTAATAAATGCCTTTGGGGGCAACTGCAGATTTATGACAGAATTCTCTCATTGTAGGCTGAGTAGTTGACCTCCCCCGACCCATGTTAATATGTGAAGCCTTAACCCCCATGTGACTGTCTTTGAGAAACATTAGGCTCACACAGGTTGTGAGGTACAATGGGATTAGTGCCCTTAAAGTAGAAGGAGTGTATGTCACAGCTCTCCCTGCCCGCTAAGGTCACAGCAAGAAGGTGACATCTGCCAGCCCAGCAGAGGCCCTCACCAGGACCAGGCTAGGCTGGCTCTGTGACCTCATGCTCAGCCTTCAGAATGTGTTCCCCATAAGCCACCTCCTCTGTGGCATGTTGTTGTGGCATCAAGGTGGTTGGGACACCCTGTACCTCCCTCTCTCCAGGATTCAGGTTCCTCAAGACTGGCCACACCCCTGAGAGCAGCGACCCCCTTGCTGGTGTCACTACAGCCCAGATGGTGCCCTGCGGGTTTCCAGGACTCTCTCCCAGCCAGAGGAGTGCGGCAGCCTGCCCGCTGCTCCCTCCTACCTGGGACCTTTACTTCTCCTTACGTGGGTGTTGGGGCAGCTCTGTGGTGCCCGCAGACTGAGTTTTCTTTTTCATTTGACTTTTCTGCATGTTCCAGATGAAGCATTTGTATGTGCCACTCTCTCCTCCATCTCAGCAGCAAAAAGAAATCCTGAGTGTGATTTCCTGGTGATGAAACTCAGGCAGGCAGAGGACAGCCAAACGGGGAGGCTGGGTGGTCCCCCTCTCGGCCTCGCTGGGTCAGGATGGAACATGGGAAGGCTGCAGCCTGTGTGTCACCCACTCCCAGTCTCCGACAATGTCCCAGTGAACCACTGCCCTGGTCCTTTAACCCACGGTGCCATCTCTGGGACATCCTCCACACACAGCCCCAGGTGCTCACATGAAATTCACCCTATCTATCAGCCTTTCTTTAGCTTTTTACTGGAGATTAGCAAATCACTCTGGTCAAACACCAGCCAACCTCAGTTGTCTGAATTTGCTGGCTTCTCCCTTAGCATCACAGTTTTCTCAGCTAAATTCAGGTTGACTTCATGTGTTGGATGGGTTTGTATCTCTCCCTTGCCCCCTTAATAAAGGAAGAGAATAATACTCATGACTGAGAAAGAGGGTCAGCAGGACGATGCAAATATTTGGGAAGCAGCGTCATTTGAACACTTGAAAGAAAAGTGCAATATAAATGATTACTTTTTAAAGCACCATATGTAGGAAATGCAATCCAGCTTTTTTAGAGAAGTGTTTTGGTGTTTCATCCCAATTTACTGATGAATGGTAACTAATGAAATGTTTGTCTGGGCCTCTGAAGAGGCAATTCAATTGGCTGTGTGTAGACAGATAACGCCAGGCGCTTTTGATCTTGCCGACCAAAGCATCTTATATAATGATAAATTATACCAGGTTTCAAAACCCTCTAAATGATGTTATCTGCAATACCACTGTCTCTCCTTACTATCTCCCGGTTTTATTTTCTCTTGGTGAAAGAAATAACAGTTTGTAAAGGCTTATAAATTCCAGCTCTTATCTTTTAAAATGGTTGTTCTTTTTCCTCATCTTAACATGCAAATAGACTGCCTTTCTTCAGTCTTTGATAAAGAACCAGGAGAGAAGTTCACAAGGTTTTGATAAAGCATCTGGAGGAACCCGGCCAGCACACAGATGCACGTGGAATTTGTTATCCACGAGAGCTGCCCTGAGCATCCCCTCCCCCGACACCCTCCGAGGAGGCCGGGCTGAGCACTGGGGGAGATACTCGGAGAAAGCAAAGGGATAAAGAGACAGAAATCTGGTGAAGAATTCAGAATTGTCCGGTTACAAAAGGAATGTACTTAATTGTCTTTGGCAGGGATGACAGCACAAGGGGTTGTGGAAAGAGCGGGGCCAGGCCTCCCTTGGAGGAGGCTTCAGGCAAGGTGACTTCTTAGGGTCCTGTGACCTTCATTTCTGTGGACTAGTCCTGACTTGGCTACTAATTTGCTGCATGACCTTGGAAGGATCCATCAGGCATATAGCATCTTACGCAGAGAAAGGAAGGAATGAAGTTGAGTCTCTGCATCGCCCTGGTCCTGACGCTCGTGCCCACAGGCCAGGATCATCAGTTATGGGGTGGGGGAGGAGGGTCAGCCAGGGGGGGATCATCCAGGGGGCCCAGCCCTCTACCTCCTGCAGGCCACCCTCCCCACCTACAGGCCCCTGGATTTGCCCAGACACACGAGACCCTCCTCATCTTCATTTCCCTCTCCACCTGCTCACATCCCACGGACCTGCCAAATTTCCTTTCCAAAACTACTTTCTTTTTCCCCTCTGAATCCCATCTTTTACTTGATTATAATCAAGGTCAGAGTTTTCTCCAGATGTTTCTTGCTAGCCTGAAGTGAACCCTTTGTTTTCTTTTTTTTTTTTTAATTTTAAAGCTTTTTAAAAAATATTTTAGATTAACATGAGGGTACACATGTTCAGGTTACATTGTTTTCATTTTTAAGCTGGAGGTCAAGGTGCAGGTGAGCCCTTCACCCAGGAAGTGCTGAACACCTTACATTGTGCCCATTAGGCCAGAGTCTACCATCCCCTCCCCCCACTTGACTAAACCTGTGTTTTTCTCTTGTGTGGGCTTGTAGGTTTCATATTAGTATTGAGTACACTGGATACTTGCTTTTTCATTCTTGTGATACTTTACTAAGAAGAATGTGTTTCAACTCCATCCAGCTTAATACAAAAGATGTAAAGTCTCCTTCATGGCCGAATAGTACTCCATGGTATAAATACGTATACCACCATTGTTTATCAGGTCATGGGTTAATGGGCACTTTAGTTGATTCCCGGTCTTGGCAATTGCAAATTGAGCTGCAATAAACATTCTAAGGTCGATGTCCTTGTGGTAAAATGAAGTTTTTCTTCTAGACAGATACCTAGTAATGAGATGGTGGGATCAAAAGGAAGGCCAACTTTTAGTTCCTTGAGGATTCTCCATACTTTCTATAGCGGTTGTATCAGTTTGTAGTTCCACCAGCAGTGTTAAACTTTCCCTTCTTTCCGCTCCTGGCCAGCATCTGTAGATTTGGGATTTTTTAATGTGGCCTAATCTCACTGGGGTTAGGTGATATCGCAGGGTGCTTTGATTTGCATTTCTGATGATTAAGGATGACGAGCATTTTTTCATGTGTTTCTTTGACATTCATCTGTCATCCTCGGAGAAGTCTCTGCTCAAGTCTCTTGCCTACTTATAAATAGGATTGTTTGTTCTTTTCTTGATTAAGTTCTATGTAGATTCTAGTTATCAGGCCTTTATAAGATTCATAACATGCAAAAATCTCCTTCCATTCTGAAGGTTGTCTGTTTGTTTTAGTTGTGGGACCCTTAGCTGTGCAGAAGCTTTTTAGCTTAATCATGGTGCTGGGAGAACTGGTTAGCCACATCTATCCAGAAGACTGAAATTGGACCTGCAATTCTCACCATCCGCAAAAATTGAATCTTGCTGGGTAAAAGATTTAAATTTAAGATACAAAACAACAAAAATTCTAGAAGAAAGTGTATGGAAAACTCTTGACAGGATCAACCTGGGAGAAGATTTTATGAGGAAGACCCCCTCAACAATTGCAGCAACACCAAAACTACTTTTCCTACTCATTTTTGTCATGTTACTTTTACTTTTGAAAATTCTCATTCTGTGACTTGGCTCTAATAGTTTGTTTCCGTCTACAAGAGGCAACTTAAAAACATTTAAATATCCAATGTACAGATAAAGTCCGCCTGTACTCGGGGTGTGCGTGGTGGCAGACACGGTTGTCTGGTGGTGACTGTCACGCCAGCACACCCTGCAGCCCTCCTGCTGTGTATTCCACGCCCAGCGCTTACTCACCTTAGAGCTCCAAGTCAAACCCTTAGAGCACATCTCCCCCCAGCCCCTGGTGGCCGACTCTGCCCTTCTGTGGGTTTCACTGTTCCAGGTTCCACGCATAAGACTGTCCAGGAAGCGTCTGATTGTGCCTGGCCCATCCCACTCAGCATAACGCCCTTCAGTATCATCCAAGTTGTGGCAAAGAACAGGACCTTCCTCTGCACTAAGGCTGAATGGCGTCCACTGGGTCACGCGTGAGGGCATGAGGGCGGTTCCCCCCCCTCGGCTGTGGTGAGCAGAGGTGCAGTGTGCACGCAGCACCTAGTTCTCATGTGGTGCTGCTCAGTCTCTCCTCCCCCCACCCCATCCTGGGCACCTGCTCCCAGCTCTGAGCTGATGGTGGGGTCCTGTGTCCTCCATGTACCCTCCATCCCGTGTCTCCCTCTGTCTGTCTGTCTGCCAAAAATCAGTGCCCGTCTCTCCCCTGACAGGCTCCCCTGCCTGTAACTGCTGCTCCCAGGATTGCTTTTAAGCCTCGTTTGTTTCTGCTTTATTATCTTCCGTTCCTGGGGCCTGTGTCTATGCTCAGAGAGGCCTTTTTTACTCCCCCCAAGAAAATGGAAGAAATAGGAGTAGCTCAATCTTGGCATATTTGTTTTATAATAAAAATTAATATTTGAGGCCTCAAAGAGGACGTCTGGTCTGGGCTGCCCACATCTACAGCAGCACCAACAAAGGACCCCACAGGGGTGTGCAGGCTGCCCTGGGGGTTAGTCTGGGCCTTTGGGCTTCTGCCCATCTTTAGAGGGGAGGAGAAACTGCTCGTGATTGGTCTGTGACTCGCATAACAGTGTAAATTCAGGAAGGAGCTGGTGAGGAGTCTTGACAGGTGTTAGTACTCTGGTTTTTAGGACAATGAATAATAAATGTCACCAAAAAGAAATATTTTTTTTTTGGCCAGGGCTGGGTTTGAACCTGCCACCTCCAGCATATGGGGCCAGTGCCCTACTCCTTTGAGCCACAGGAGCTGCCCCAAAAGAAATACCTTTTAAAAAGTGTCCCAGCCATCTACTGCTGTGTCTCAAATTGCCACAAACTTAGTAGCTGAGCCCAGTGTTCATTCAGCATTACACAGTCTGCCTGTGTTGGGAACCTTGTCATGGTTGGCAGTTGGTGAATACTTGCTCAGAGACCTCAGAGTCCCTCCCAACGCTCTGTGCCCTGGAAGCACACCTGTGCTTGTTAGAACTCAGAGCCTCATGACTGTAGGAAGGGGGGGTCCTGCCATCCTGTGCCTGCAGGACAGGTGCTGCTCTCAGCACCACAGGGACCCTCCCAGGGTGCCCACTCAGTTCTTCAGGGCCAGCAGGTGACTCTGCTGCTCCCGGCCCAGGATGGAAGGAGGGCCCACACCTTATTTTGAAGGGCTCACCTGCTCAGACCAGGCCCACACAGGATAAACTGATTTACTTAAACTGAACTGATTTGTGAGCTTACTTACATTCAAAAAATTCCTGCATCTTTGTTACAAAGTACAGCACAATCCCATCTCTTTGCTGTATTTTATGTGTAAGAAGCAAGTTTCAAGAACTACCTGAGCAGGGATCTTCCTCTTAGGGGACTGCCCAAGAGTCTTTTTGTGACAGAAACCCACTGAAGAGACAAGCCATCACTGGACACAGACTGAGAATGTCAATTCACATCACAGGACAGAAAGGTCAGCTCAGGAGTCTGGAGCAAGGAAGGGGCTTCATAGCATGAGGCAAGTATCCCCTTCCACAAGGAGCTTCCACACCAGTGCTCCAGCCCCACTTGGAACGGCTCCTCCCTACTCTGCACACTCTCCCAACTGTGTCCAGAGAATGCAGGAAGTTCTCAGGGAAGTGGCTGGGCCAGTGCTGGGGACCCGAGGCTGTGGCATCCATGAGTCTGTTTCAGCTTCAGTGTCCAGGGCATAACCAGAGGCAGAGCCACTGCCCTTGGAGGTGCCTGTCAGACATGGGCAGGGCCACCACATCTGTGAGGAGGGTGGGGGCTTCAGAAGCAGATTGGATGGTAGGGAAGCCCCGCCTCACACACAGAGCTATCCACACCTGTGTCCAGCCCCAGCAGGCTGTCTGCTTCCCTCCCCGTCCTCCATCTAATTGGTCCACCATCTCTCCACCCTGATTTCTGCTCTTTGTGCTCCCTGACATGAGCCCCTGGTTTGGGAGAATTCAACCTCCACCTGAAGGAACAGAGAAGTGCAGATGGGAAGAGGGGACAGAATCCTGAATGGGGCACATGATTAGAGGGAGGCTTCTGTTTGTCCACCTGGAAAAGGGGAGTGGATGAAAGATGACCTCAGAAGGGGAGTGAATGGAAGATGATGACCTCAGAAGGGGAGTGGATGAAAGATGATGACCTCAGAAGGGAAGTGGATGGAAGATGATGACCTCAGAAGGGGAGTGGATGGAAGATGACCTCAGAAGGGGCGTGGATGAAAGATGACCTCAGAAGGGAAGTGGATGGAAGATGATGACCTCAGAAGGGAAGTGGATGAAAGATGACCTCAGAAGGGGAGTGGATGGAAGATGACCTCAGAAGGGGAGTGGATGGAAGATGACCTCAGAAGGGAAGTGGATGGAAGATGACCTCAGAAGGGGAGTGGATGGAAGATGACCTCAGAAGGGGCGTGGATGGAAGATGACCTCAGAAGTCCAACACAGCTTTAACGCCTCAGGATTCCAGAAGGCTGCTTTATATGACAGGTTGTTATTTGTTTTATTGGAGTGAAATCCACAGCATATAAAATCAACCATTCTAAGATAAACAATTAGGTGGCATTTAGTACATTCAGGAAGTTGTGCAGCCAGATGGGTTATTTAACTTTTTTCTTTTCTTTCTTTCTGTCTTTTTTTTTTCATAGCCAGGACAGAGAAGGCTGGGAAAGCAAGAGAGGAGGTGTGGGCTGTCACCTGGCCCCTGTGGGACAATGAAAGGGACACATCTCCACGGCAGGAGTGTAGCAGGGCCGGTGACGGAAGTCCTGACTCTACCTGTCACCTCAGGAGGTGTCGATGACCCTCTGGGACGCTAACTCTTCAGGCCAGGTGTCACTCATCCTGGGTCTGCACTTACGCAGAGACACTTGTCACCAGTGGGCAGCTGTGAACACAAGAGAGAGAGCACCGAGTCCAGGCCCCAGGAGGCAGAGGAGATGAGGCTGAGCTGATGGAAGAGGGCGCGGGAGGGCTGTGGTGCACGGGCTCCTGTGCTTAGGCCCTACACAGTCGGGGCTGCTCTGTGAAGAGTAACGATGCCCATTTTCTGCAGAGAAACTGAGGTTGGGGGGTGGTGGGTAGAAATGAGGCCGTGCCTGCAGCACCGAAGAGGGACGTAGCCACTCCGGGGTTGTCATGTCCACACAGCAAAAGGGGAGTCAGACCCTAGCACTGACCCCACCTTCCTCCAGGTGCTTTCTCCTAACCAGGCTTTCAGCATCTAAAAACGGATGCTAATTTATTTATTTTTCATTTTGGCCCTTTAGTGAGAGCATGTATGTTAGTCACTGTTCAATTGCCATCTTGGTGCTGTCTACTGAGAAAGTCTGCACTTCTGTATGTATTACATTCTTTTGAAGAAATAAAAGCTATGCTTTTTTAAAAATGAGCTCTATGAAGATAGAGTACATATACAGATAAAATGCATCTGTGGCCCAAAGTGCCACGTGGCATGAACAATGGCTTCTGGTTCTTGAGAGGTAGAAGATGGCCCCTGACATGCCTCTCGAGATAACTTGTGGAAGATGAAAGCTGGGATGGCAGTCGCCAGAGTCAGGAGGGGTTGGGCTGGGGGTCCAGCTGCGAGGAGCCTTCCGGGAGACTCATCTCACAGTCAGAAAGCCGGGGAGCTGCGGAGAGCTCCCAGGGGGTGGCCGGCTCTGTGCGGGACCTGACAGCTCTCCCTGGAGGGCACAGTGGTCCCGGCTGCCCTGCGCACCTGCAGGACCCTGGTTTCAGCACAGGGAAGGCAATTCTCCCCCCAGCACGAGGAGCGTGGTTTATGGTTGCTGCAGAGCAGCTCTCCCAGCGACTCTAAATTACTGCGCTCGCTCTGACGCGCGTGTATGAATAATAGATCCTGAGGCACAGAGCACCTCGCGCGCAATTTCTCAAGGCGCCTGGAGAGCTTCTCAAGGGTGCTTGCCGAGGTCATAGCCTACTCGAGCTGTTCGGGGTGGGGAGAAGCAGAAACCTGCAGGTGGAGAGAAAACACTTTTCCTCAGCGGTGTCAGCTTCACCCATAAGCCGCCAGAGACGTGGGGAGCAGGTGTCTGCGGACGGGAGGGGGCTGCGTCCGCCCCGCCCAGCTGGGGGAGTCAGAGACCTCCCAGGCAGGGCTCCACCTGCCTCAGTCCACTTACTCCTCCCAAATGACCAGCCTGGGCAAGGTGGGGACGGGATCCAAACACAGGGAGCTCCCAGCGGGCCCACAGCTGTGGTGTCTCCAGGATCACCTGTCACAGCGGGAGAGGGGAATCCAGAATTCTGGGCACCAACCATGAAGCCTTTAGTGACTCCTCTCCTGGGAAACCAGGGTCCCAGTGGTGTCTCACGCCAGGCTCACTGACCTTGAGCGACCTTGAGCAGGTCACTGATGGTCCTGGGTCACAGAGAACTCAATGTCATGATGTTGAGGGGCTTCCAGAGCCATGCCGCCATGGCTAGCAGCAGACGGCACAGTGAGTGGACGGCGGCCTAGGGAGCAGGAAGGCCCTACCCAGTGCAGGGGTGACCAGAGCCTGGTGTGGTGGGTTCTGCTTTATCCTTTCCTGAATTGTAAATTCCAGGATTCCTTCACAGTTTGGGAAAGAAAAATGAGGTCAGGGCTGTGTAACAGGGTTGCAGGGTTGGTGCCCAGGCAGGGGTATCCTGGGCGTCGCCTTTACAGTAAGAGTTAACTTGCGTCTGCACTGGAGAAGGAATGCTGTCCCCCAGAGATGTCCACAACTGATCCATGGAGCCCGTATGTCACCTACATGGCAAAGGGGACTTTGCAGATGTGACTGTGCTAAGGATCTTGAGGGGGGAGGAGTCCTGGATCTTTCTGCTGGGCCCAGTGTCATCTCCAGGCCCTTCTGAGGGAAATAGGCAGGAAGGCGGGAATCAGGGGCACCATAAGGACGGGAACAGAGCCTGGGAGGGACATAGGGCCACTCCAAGGACAGCAGAAGCTACTGGGCCCCCTTCCTGCCCCCAGGACACAATGCAGGTCCCAGCTACACCCGGACGCACCACAGGTTTGAAGGGTGAACTGTTTTCAAGTGCTGTCTCTCTGTGGCTGCGTAGAGGAAGGAGCACTTCATGGGGACCTTATAGGTCTCATCAGGAGGGGGCGCAGGCTGGGGGGGTCACTCTGGAAGGTCAGAGGGAGGTGGGTGGGGGCAGGCTGGGGGGATCACTTGGGGAGGTCAGCGGCTTGCTCTGTGTCAGCTGCAGCCGGGAAACAGGGGTCAGGAGTGAAGTGATACCTTAGTGTGACCCTTAGCCAGGAGACAGGAGCCACAGAGTGGGGTGGACACTCCTGTGTCAGCAGGAGAGGGCCATGGGCCACTCTGTGCTTTGAATGGAGGGCTTGGTGGGTCTGGGCTGGGGGCAGTCACAGGAACCATCTCCTTTTTGCCATGCTGTGTCTGGGAAGCAGAGGCCTTGTTGGAGTTGAAGTTCTGTGCAACAATTCTGCCCCGTGGGAGAACCCAGGCCCAAGGCAGGGGTCAGGCCACCATCAGGGCTGCCTCTGCTCCCAGGAATTGCTTCTGCTTTCTGCTTCCCCGAGGTCGCCTGCATATAGCTTTTCCCTGACCTAGCACCAAGCTGCTTCACTGAAGTTCACGTTCTTCAATCCCCCTGAAGGGAGGGGCAACCCTAACCCCCCAGTCCTGCAAAACCAGAAGGAACTTGAGAGAGCTTTGCCTTTTACAGTGAGTGACTGTTACATGGGACTGAATCAGTGATCTGCGTCTCGAAGTTAAACTAATGACTGACTGTCTGGAAAATCCAGAGATATACCAGGAATCTTGGTCTGATGGAAAACTTAGTAAGAAAAGAGGGTGAGAAAGGGAGAGAGAGAAACTATAGCATGTTAGTTTCTGATGTAATGCCTTAAAAATAAGGTTTAATGGAAGAAAATTCTAAATTAAAGTATTTTCTGAACAGCTGCAGGGATAATTCTTAATAGTTATTATGTTGTATTTACCCTCATTTCAGCATTTTGATTTATATGCAGTTGAGCCCAGCCAGTGATAATATTTGGAAGCAGCTTCCTCCTAAGACACCCTTACACGCAGGTGGTCTCACATGAGCCTTGTTCTAACATTGTGTAACACTTTTTATTTTGCTCAGACTTGTAAACTGCATTAGGAAACATGTAAAAGTTAGGTGTCCTCCATGTGTTCAGGAGGACATGATGTAAGGTGGCAGAGGCTGCTGGGTGCATCCATCACTGTTGGGCAACAACCTGCCCTCTTACCATTGACCTGCCCTACTCCATGTTCCTGCCCCCTGGGAGGCCTGGTGGGCACAGTGTTTCAGAGCCATGGGTGTTTCCGGAGCAACTTGGAGCAGAGGGGGCAGTGTGTGGGTCTGGGAAGTCACAGAGAAGGGACAGAAGGCCTTGAGCATGCTGCTTCGGCCCAGCACCTCACCCCACACTGGGCTGCTAGACCTCTCCTTGACACCCCTGAATGCCCTCAGCTCCTGCACTCTGAGCCTCTCTAGTGGCTCCTGCACCCTCCCCTCCCTCTGTCACAGGGGTCAGACCCAGCTTCTCCCAGGGCATAAGCATCAGGAAACTCTCAGGCAGCTCTGGCCATAGTAAGCAGGTCCAGCTAGATGACCTTACTGGGCCAATGGCAGCCCACCTTGGCCACCTCACTTCCTGGAGGGGCAGGTTTCTGCAGCCAGGCTGGGGGTCTCCTCAAGCTATGTGGACACCTTGTTGGTGGCTATTTACACCTGTCCAGCTGGGTGCCAACTCAGAAAAGCTAGTCCCAGCAAAGGGACTGTGGGTTCCAGAACTCCCCACGGATATCTGTCCCTGGCCACACGTCAACAGAGTCCCCAGCATGTCTTGAGGCAGAGCACGAGCAAATGGTATCCTTGATCTTACCGTCAGTGTTGTGTTCCCACTGTGACAGAGCACACAGCAGCAATGACAGCTGCAGACACAGGGGCATGCTGCCCCATGTGTCCCCTCTTATAGGCCAGAGGCTCTGGCCATTCTCCAGCAAGCTGTCCTTCCATCTTGCAAAGGGACTCCTGCCTGATGGGAGGAAATAGGAAACATAAGCTGAATACCCCTGAGATCCAGGCTGGCAGAGAACAGGTGGAGTCATGTTAGTGACCCCAGGAGTGGCCATGCCATGTGCTCCCATCTCAAGCTCTGATTCTGCACCATGTGTGTCCAGCTCTTGTCACCACCTTGCCCCCTCCTAAGCAGCCACTCTCTCCACCTATCACCCGCTAGTCTCCTTTCTGTCCACTGCCTCCAGAAAACCTAGTCTAATTTCTGTCTTCCCCACCCCATGTGCTCACAGATTGCCACTGAGCTCTCCTCTAGTGCTCTCCATCCTGTTTCCTGTCCAGAGGACACCAGGAGCAGCATCTGCATGACAAAAACTATAGGGTTTACAAGATCCTTCCACACTTTATCTGGAGCGTTCCTGTACCACCCTGTGAGAAAGGGCTTGAGTTGGAGGCCACAAGGCTCCCCAGTACCCAGACTTGTCTCCCTTTTATGGGTGCACAGCTAGACTCTTTTTTCCAGCTCCTTGTGGCTAAAAGACAGGGATCTGGTCAAGGAGGGTGAGCTGGGACCAGGGGCCTCTTCCAGGCCCAGACCTGCAAAGCTCTCATGTGCTTTCTCCCTGCATGTGCTGTCTGGCTAGAGTGCCCTCTGAATAAAACAGGAGGAGCCACAAGATGGAAGGATCCTGGGACCCTGAATGGCAGCACACCACAGAGCCTACCTGATCAAAGGGAAACAGCAGGGACAGGGGGCTAAGGGAGGCATCTAGGTGCACAGTACAAGCAGCAGTCCCTCAGGGCCCAGCAAGGGCAGGGGACCTCTACTTAATTCTGTCCAGGGCACCCACTTGTCTCAGTTCCTTCCTGGCCCTGGTGAGAAACAAACTGTAACAATGCTAAGCCACTAAAATTGGGAGATTCGTTTTAGCAGTTACCCTATCCTGACTGATGCAGGCAGACAGGTTCCTTTTGTTTGTGTTTTCACCAATGAGGAAACCAGGAATTTAAAGCTCTATGACTTGTCCTAAGTTACACAGGTAAAATGTGAACAGAAGTCTTGTTATGAGGTGCCAGTGTAGAGAACCTGGTGGGTTTACATTATGTCACATGAGTCTGGCGCAAAGCCTAATCTGTCATAAAAGGTACTCAGGAAATTGTTGAATGGATAATCCTTGTATTAATATGGAATGCAAGTTTTCTGTAAGTTTAGTTTATTTAATCAAATTATAAGTTGGATAATTATTGTTTACTTTGGAAAAAATGTTGAATTTCTATTGTTGAAGAGGCATGAATGACCCTTGAATTTGAAAGTTAGGGAAAGATTAGCACAAAAAGCTTTAATTAAGGCATTGGAGAGGATGTGACAGAAGCATGCGCTTGTCACACCCACACAGCTTCCAGGGGTGCTGAGGGGCACAGGGGGTGCTGCTGAGCAGTGAAATCAGAGCTAGATTTGAACCCCTTTCAGTAGTGTACTGTCTGTGAGAACCTACCTGAGGTTCACTTACCTTTTTTGTAAAATGATGTTTCATAAGACCTATTTCTATGGTTGTTAATAAAAAAACACAAGATTTATTAATCATTTTCCATGTGCTATGACTGCATCATGTGGGTGCATACATGGTCTCATTTCACCAAGCTCCAGAGGCTGGTAAATATCAGAGCAGAGACTCAGACTTGGGCATTTCTGAGTCCTGAGCCTTGCATGAATGTCCTGCAGAACAGATGTGAGTAGAGCCATGGTCTGGGGGCTCTCACGGACTTCTGGCACCTCCTCCCCACCACACTCTTTCCTTTCTATGCACCTGCTAGGTTTGGGCCTCCTCTGCTTCTCATGTCTCCCACAGGGGCCCCCAGAAGGATGCCATTTGAAAAATCCTTGGGGACTTTAAATAAATTGATATATAATTCATACACCATTCTGGGGAGGGGGTGTTAGTTGAGACAAAGAGAAGCTGTTCTCTTGCTGGTCTGAAGATGGAAATTGCAGGGCAGCATGTGGCCAGGGGCTATGGCACCAGCCCCTTAAAGAGCTGAGTTGAGAGAAGGAAAGTGAACTCTCAGCAAACCTGGTGGCCTCACCTGCCCTTCCTACAAGTTGGTTCTGGGGGCCGAGTACCCCTCCTTGAGAGGGCAGGCAAGCTTACCCCGAGTATCACCTCTTGCGAGGTTCTGTACACCCTTAGAGGGGTGTATCATTATATTTATTAGCAGAAACCCTGACAGCTGTAATCCACACCATGACTCATGTGTGAGCCATCTTTTCAGCTCTCCTCTTTAAGATCTAATCTCTGTGACATCTTCCCTGACAACCTCCTCTGAGTGACTCCCTTTCTTCCACCCATTATGTCTGTTTCACTGTGTGATCTTCATTTCCTTCAGATCACTTGTTTCAATTCATAATAAAATGATTATTTTCTGTCTCTCCACATTATTTTTGATAATTTCAGCAGAGTGAATAACAGAATGCTGAGAACAGCAAGGTCTTAAATAAGACAGAGTATTATTTTTACCTCAAATAAAGTAAGTTCAGTGATAAGCAGTCGGGCCTGGTGTGACAGCTACATAAACCCCAGGGACTCTGGTTCTTGCCCTTTTGATGCTCTGACATTTCTGCACATAGTACAGCTCAAGCTCCAATAAAGCTGCTGGAGCTCCTGCCATCGTACACAGATTCCAGCCACAGGCAGTCAGGAAGGGAACTGAAATGTAGATGCCTTCTTGCTTTGAAATTCAGCTTCTAAAATTTGAATTTGACCCTTTTTGTCATGCCTGTTCTATCAGACCTTATTCCTGTGGTCACTCTCAGCTACAACGGAAGCAGGGAACTATAATCTTATTTTTGATGGCTATACACACAGCTAAGAAGTTGAGGTTTTACAAAAGGAATAAGGGGAAAAGTACTGGGGAGAAGCCTTAGACCCTCTTTACTAGGAGACAGTGACACCCAGGAAGGAAGCAGGCACTGTGTCTTTTCAGCTCCTGGACACCGTGCACACGTCAGCCCCAATTAACACCTGTGGACAAGATGAATGTATGCAGTAATGGACAGCCCCTAGAAGTGGACACTGACTTAGACTACTCGGAGAACAGGGCAACCGCTCTAATGACTGCAAATCCTCGTTCCTGAGTATTGTCAAACACAGAATTGAGAAGTCATTAGACTCAAGCAGAGGACAAGAAGGTGATTCCAAGACGGCTATACTGTCTGCCCCAGCCTGTGTCCAGCTGCTGTTTCCTTGTCCCCTCCCCTCTTCTAGAAAACCTGTCCCTTCCTATCAGAGGTCAGCCACCTACACTTCATGGTCTCTGCCCATGTTCTATCTATGTTTTACCTTCAGCCCCTGCCATGCTTGAGAATGTTCGACATCTCACACCCACGCCCTTCTTCTGAGATTCTTGGCCCCAAGTCCCTCTCGCTGTTACCGCCACTGTTTACCTGAACGGCCATTTCCTGCAGGTTGCTGCCAGTGAGGCCCTAACAAGGCTGGCTGAGCCTCTGTGCCGACATCTGGAGATTGTGTATTCACTCTCAAGGCTACTGCCATGGAACAAAAGTTGGGGAACTGGACTCCGTGGTGGTGCTGGTCAAGGACCTGGGCGCTCTGTGCACCCAGTGAAGTACTAACTATTAACTTAGTCTAGCGTAAACATGGCCAAAATGCTTTGAAGATAGAAGCAGTTTAAGATAGTAAGATGTGTGACTTTGTACCCTGTGAGGGGGACACTTTTGACGTGTACTACGATGGCGAGTTATCATTGCTCACTATGAGATGTAAGAGTGACAAAGGGAGACAGGAGGACAGAGCAGTTCTCTGGGGAGCTGTCCCCACTGCTTTCCGGAATTGCTGGCTTTTCTCTAAGTGACGCTGTTGCTCTCGTCTGCTTCTCTGTTGATTCGGTTGGGCCACAGGCGGGTGGACTCCTTGGTTCCACAATGTGCCATCAACTTTGCCTCCTCCTTTCCGTGCCTGAGAGTCCAGGTAGACAGTGCATCCCCTTCACATGGACGCACGTCCAACTGGAGCAGTGGTTCCCAACCTTCCTAATGCCACAGACCTTTAATACAGTCCAAAGGGATTACGATCTTTGAGAACCACTGAACTAGAGTGACCAGATCTGGCCTGGCCCAGATCGTGTGGACCCACTGGAGCTGTGCTCCCGCTTGACGCCTGTGCACCTGTGAGTCTATTACTCTGCTTTACTCCATCTGCCCTCCTCTGTCCTCTCCCCCGTGGACACTCTGGAGCTGTCCTGCTCGACACCTGCGCACCGGTGACTCTGTTACTCTGCTTTACTCCATCTTTCCCCCTCTGTCCTCTACCCGCGGACACTCTGGAGCTGTCCCACTAGAAGCCTGCGCACCTCTGAGTCTGTTACTCTGCTTTACTCTGTTTTCCCTCCTCTGTCCTCTGTGCAGCCCTTTCCTGACCCTCTCTCTCCTCTCTGGCCACTTCCTGCTGGTCTCCACTGGGCCACTGTGTCTTCTGGCCCCATGTATCAATGTCCTCAGGCTGCAGGCTGCAATGTCCTCCTGACCTGCACACCAGGCCCTCTGTGCTCTCCTGACATCCCCCACGGCCGCTTATTCCCTGCAGGAGGCAAAGCTCGCTCTGCCCCTTCTTCCAGGACCACCACGACTCAGCCTCCATTTACTTCCAGCCCTCATCTCCTTCCCCCAGTGCCCTGGTCCTGGGTCACGGGGCCCCATCCTGTAGAGTGCCCTTGGCCTCTGCCCTGCCCCCTTGGCCACTGCATCAACCTCCTGCAGCCGCTGGAGCAAGTATTCATACACTCCGAGGTCAAAACAGCACAAAATTCTTATTCGTGGCTGTGGAAGGTAGAAGCCCCAACTGAATGTCAGTGGGTTAGAACCAAGGCACTGCCATCCTCCGGAGGCTCCTGGGAGAGGGCGTTTTCCTGCCCTCTCCGGCCCACAGGCCACTCTCCTGCCTCAGCTCCTGGTGCCGTCCTCCACCTTCAAAACCTCATCCTCCAGCAGCATCTCAGGGTCTGCTCTCCCAGGGCTCATCTGATGCTCTCCCCTCCCCTGTAAGGACCCGGGGATTCCAGCAGGCCCCCTGTGTAATCAGGAGAATCTCTCACCTGATGCTTTTTATCACAACCATGAAATCCCTTTTCCCAGACAAGGTAACATTCACAGGTTCCATGGAGGAGGATGTGGATCCTTTGCGGTGGGAGCCATTGTCTGCCGACCTATCACTTGGACCTACCAGACTCATCCCTCCCCTGGGGCAGGCTCTGCCCCAGCCACGGGCTGTCTGGGCTGCAGGTGTGTGAGTGTGCAGTGCCCAGCCTGTCAGCGCTGACCTTCACAGGACAAAGGAGCAGATTTATCTGTACCTGTGACCCCTGTAATGCCCTTATAGAACCAGGCACCGAATAAGCTCTCAGGTGGCCCTTGGGGAACGTTACAGGATTTTTGCCAGTCTCCGTCAGGCCCTTTGCTGGGTGCTGTGTTTTCTCTGTGTCCAGTCAGGGTCAGCTGTGCTGTGGGCAGATGGTTTTCATTACCATCTAGAGCAGATTTAATGCACAACGATGTCTATGGGAAAAGAGGGAGGTGCAGAGAACAACCAGGAGGGAAAGAGAAAAGCCTGCTGTCTGTGTAAGCAGGATGGAGGGCAGCAAGTCCGGCTGGGTTTCTCAGATGGGGAGGACTCCCACAGCAGTCGAAGGAGAAAGCAGGTTAGGATGGGTTCTGGGGGAAGGGGCGGGGACAGAGCCGGAAGATAATCCATACCGTCTCTAGACGGGAGTCAGAGGAGACACCCTTAGCCTTTTGGATGAATTCTAATTTTTAAATAAAACCCAGATGGGGATTCTACACACTGTGTGTGTGTGTTTGGGGTGCAAACAGTGTGTATGCATATGTGTGTGCATGCTGTGTGCTCATGCGTGTTTGTGTGTGTACACACGTGTGTTTGCGTGTGTGCCCACACAGGCTCAGAGTCCTCAGAGCACATGTCAACAGCCCCTGGAGGGCATAGTTCAGTGGTGGGGTATGATACCGTGATTCCTTTCTAGTGGTCACTCAGGAGCAGGAGGAGTGCAAGCACTATTTCCAGGTCCCCTGTCAAGTGACAAGTGTGGGGGAGCTGGCACAGGGTTTAGGGTGTCCACTGGAGCCCCAGACACTTTCCAGAGGGAGTCAAAGCAGGGCGAGGACAGCGCAGGCCTCAGGACTTTTCAACTTTCTCCCAGGAACTTTGCTTCTGCCCCACTTCCCCCTGGGGTTGGGGCCCTAAAGCCCTTCTGTAAGAATGATCCACTGGGGGCCTTTGGAGGCAGGAAGGAGGTGAGCGCATGTGCTTGGACACTGTTGAGAAACAGGGGTGACCAGGGAAGATGAGGGCAGGGGGAGAAAGAGGAGGAGGCCCCAGAGCCGAGGCCCTGCCCTGGGGAGGAAGGTGGCAGGGGAAGGTCTCTGCGGTGTGTGCTCACACTCACCCAGCCCACACTTGCCCAGCTCACACTCGCCCTGCACATACTTGCCCAGCACACACTCATGCCTTCCCACCCAGCACACACTCATGCCTTCCCACCCAGCACACACTCACCCAGCACCCACTCATGCCTTCCCACCCAGCACACACTCACCCAGCACACACTCATGCCTTCCCACCCAGCACACACACACCCAGCACACACTCATGCCTTCCCACCCAGCACACACCCACCCAGTACACACTCATGCCTTCCCACCCAGCACACACTCGCCAAGTACACACTCATGCCATCCTGCCCAGCACACACTTGTCCTGCACATACTCACCCAGCTCACACTTGCCCAGCACACACACTCATGCCTTCCTGCCCAGCTCACACTCAACCAGCTCACAGTTGCCTAGTACACACTTATGCCTTCCCACACAGCACACACTCACCCAGGTTACACTTGCCCAGCTCACACTCACCAAGTACACACTCATGCCTTCCCATACAGCACATACTCGCCCAGCTCACACTTGCCCAGCACACACTCA
>CAUYQV010114169.1:0-34999 GCA_963574575.1 Galagoides demidoff | reverse complement strand
AAGCGAGTCTTCTGCCTCAGCCTCCCAAGTAGCTGGGACCACAGGTGCCCGAAACAATGCCCGGCTATTTTTTGGTTGCAGCCGTCATTGTTGTTTGGCGGGCCCGGGCTGGATTCGAACCCGCCACCTTAGGTGTATGTGACTGGCACCTTAGCCGCTGAGCCGGTTTGTATGATGTTATAGTTTAAATGTGAATGGCTATTGCAAGAAGAAAATAGAAGCTTCATCTACCTTTTTTTGTTAGTGCTGGTGGTTTAACTCTATCTCTAGCATTCAACAGTTAAGGCTATTCAGCGTTACATAAATTTAACATAGACTATTACAAATAGGACGAGGTTAGAGCTAAAAGTTGATCCCAATTAGAAGACTGGGATGGATCAATATTTAAAATTTATATATCTCCAAATTACTCTCTAATATAATATGTATATTTAGCCTCATAATATTTTCTTACATTTTTTGAACTAGGCACATCGCTAGGCTCAAGCTAGTATGAGAGTGTATTACTAAAACAGGAAACAAGTATTTCTTTATAAACACTAATTCCAGGAGACTTCACACCCACATTCTAAAATCTAATTAAGCTAATTTCCCAGGGCAGTCATGTATTCTTGGTAGCTTGCAATTTTTAAGCGTCAAAATAAAGCCTTATTTTTAAATGTGGGTGGTGTTGATGAAACAAGTATGAGTAATACTTGCAGGAAACACAATATTAGCTTTACCCGGGAAGTGGGTGATACTGGAACAGTCCTTCAAAGGAGCACTTTCCAAAAGCTCACCAATGTAAAGTGTGAGTTGTAATGTGTTCACACTTACAAAACTCCCTTATGTGGTTAAAGTCTGTTTTATTTACCAAAAATGTAATTTACACAAATTTCCAGGATTATGTATAAAGTGAAGGCAACAAGTTAACATGTAAATATCAACTACAAGATCACCAGACCTCCCATGTTTTGTTTTGTTTAATATCTACTGAGCAGAAAAGTTTGTGTACAAAGCTTGTCCTAATGGAGAAGTAAGGATGAAGGGTTAAGCTGATTTTGTCTCTCTTCTGAGGGGGTTCTGCTCTACTGATCATAGTTTAGGGAGTATTTTCATCCCTGTTGGTCTTGCTATATTTATCTCAAATGGAACTCTCTGAAGGGTTAGGAAAAAAGAGCAATAGAAGAGCTATGGATTGTTGTTAATACCATAGTCCAATTTAGTATCAAGGGTCCTAAGAGGTATTATAATAATTCTCCCCAAACTGGAACTATTAATAGTTAATTATTTCAAGATTAAAAAAGAATCTAGTTTAAAATTTTAATAAACTATAAAGTGTTCTTCCATAAACACATGTACATATCAAACATAAGTAGCACGGACAGAGAAGGAGAAATTTTGTTTTTGTTTTTGAGACAGTCTCACTTTGTTACCCTTTGTAGAGTGCAGTGGCGTCATAGCTCACAGCAACCTCTCTTGGGCTCAAGAGATCCTCTTGCCTCAGCCTCCAAAGTAGCTGGAACTACAGGCACCCCCGACAATGCCTGGTTATTTTTTAAACACGAGGTCTTGCTCTTTCTCAGACTGGTTCTGGAACTCCTAAGCTCAGGCAATCCACCTGCCTCAGCCTCTCAGAGTGCTATGATTATAGGTGTGAGCTACCTCGCCTGGCCCGGAATAATTTTTAAATCCTACTTTAATGATTGAAAAAAAAAAAGATACCCAGATTACATGTATTTTGGGGGATAGGGGCTAGGAGGGAATTGGCTGGGCTCAGGAGTTCAAGAACAGCCTGGGCAGAGTGAGACACCCCCTCTCTCCTAAAAAAGTAGAAAAAAAAAAAAACAGCCTGGCATTGTGGCAGGTGTTTGTAGTCCCAGTTATTCAGGAGGCTGAAGCAAGAGGACTGCTTGAGCCAGGAGTTTGAGGTTGCTGTGAGCTATGATGATGCATGGCACTGCACTCAGTGCGACAGAGTAAGACTCTTATCTCAAAAATGAAAGAAAGAAAAGAGAAGTGAAGTGAAGAAAAGAGAAGAGAAACTTAGAATTATAAAAATTTTTTACCACTGTCAAAGTACAGAAAGACCTTCCTATTACTTTTAAAAAGTGAATTTTAAGACAAAAAGGAAAAAGGGATTTATTCATTCCTTCAAATTTATTGAACTCCTACTGAGTGAGGCATTGTTCTCTGTACAGTTGGTAGATAATTCTCACACCCCTGCATCTTAGAAGTACACCATGTAATCGATGTCAACATACTTAATATGGAATGTATATTACAAGCTTGCTACCATCCTAAAAGCACGGATTAAAAAATTACAGTCAGCACAGGTGGTTTCTTACTATACTAACCAAGATTCACCATTCAGGTCTCTTGCTCTGCTTGCTCTCTTGTACGCCACACTACTTCTTTTCTCATTAGTATTACAGCAGAGAAATAAAGATGGCAAAGAGGATACTAGGAAACAAAGCCAGGTGCTCACTGAGTAATTTGGTAGCAAGAAGAGAACAATCATGACGAAAACCAAAGTTTCCAATGGATTTTCTTTATACTAATGAGTGAGCTAAAAGAAAGCTGAGCTAACGCTTCAATAACCTGTCACTTCCTTCACTAAGTGGGGAAGAAAAAACACTCCAATGTAACTCCCTCTTGCTTGCTTTTACCATTTCTCCAATGACCAGTCAGTAAACATATTTGCTTTACTAATATCTCCTCTTTAACAAAGTCTTTTTTTTTTTTTGAGAGAGAGAATCTCAAGCTATCCCCCTGGGTAGAGCGCTCTGGCATCACAGCTCACAGCAACCTCCAACTCCTGGGCTCAAGTGAGTCTCCTGCCTCAGCCTCCCAAGTAGCTGGGACCACAGGTGCCTACCACAACACCTAGCTATTTTTTGGTTGCAGCCGTCATTGTTGTTTTGGCGGGCCGGGCTGGATTCAAACCTGCCACCTTAGGTGTACGTGGCTGGCACCTTAGCCACTTGAGCCACAGGTGCCAAGCCTTTAACAAAGTCTTAATTAAGTAAATGCATTTTGGCTATTCTTACATAAAAACATAAATCTCTCTTTTGATTCTGACGTTGCAGGTTAGAGGTAAAACAGCTGAAATACGTAGCTATCTTTCAATGTATATAATATGACCTATGGCTGGGAGCCTGTAGGTCAGCGGCTGGGGCGCTGGCCACATACACTGGGGCTGGTAGGTTAGAACTCAGCCCCGGCCTGCCAAATAATGACAACTACAACAATGACAACAAAAATAGCTGGGTGCTGTGGCGGGTGCCTGTAGTCCCCGCTACTTGGGAGGCTAAGGCAAGAGAATTGCTTCTTAAACCCAAGAGTTTCAGGTTGCTGTGAGCTGTGACAACACAGCAGTGTACCCCGGGCCACATAGTGAGAGTCTGTCTCAAAAAAAAAAAAAAAAAAGACTCTGCCTTAAAAAAAAAAAAAAAAAAGACCTAGACTCAGACCAGTGTCATGCACACAGTTGTTCAACAGAAAATTAAATAGTTGATTGAAAGGCACTGTTATGAAGAACGGCACAGAAAACAATTTTATTATAACCTTGTCACTTTATAAAACCCATTCATACCATCATGACCCTTGGATGAAAAGATAGAAAGCCTCAATTTAAATGCAGACGAATCCAATAAAGTTAGCACCAATTATGGGATTTGAGTTCATTTTCATAGCTATATGATAATTTCCTTACATATTTACGATTTCTCAAAAATTCTCTAGAACATTAAAGTTTACGTTAGGTGCAACAGTGCCCTCCGGTAATCCCAGAACTTTGGGAGGCCAAGGCAGGAGAATTACTTATGGCCAGGGGTTTAAGAACAGCCTGAAAAACACAGTGAGACCCCCATCTCTATAAAAAATAAAATTAGCCAAGTATGATGGTGTGTGCCTATAGTCCCAGATGTTTACGAGGCTATAGCAGGCTATACCGGGAGTTCAAGGTTGCAGTAAGCTATTATCAGACAGAGCGAGAGTCTGCCTCTTTAAAACAAAAGTTTATTCCTATAGAAGGGTTAAAAAAAAAGAAAAAGAAGAAGAAGAGGAAGAGAAAAGTTTTACTCCCTCCACAGAGCAGGATGTGGCTAAGAGGCCTTTAATGTAAAATGCACGCTAGAAGACTGTAGTTTTTAAAAAAACCTATATGAAATTTGACTAAATTCCTAAAATGTGTGTAAAATCTGATGGTATTTGTGAAGGTCCAAGAAGCTGTAGCCACCTGTTAGAATATCTCATGGCCACCCAAACCATAGCTCCATCTCTCTCCTTTTAGAAGAGTAATTCTCCCAAGTTAGGCTTTCGTGCCCCATCATTATCTCATTACACAGTGGACAATTCCAAAGCCACCATTCAAGGAAAACCCTGAATCACTGCCCTCCACTGGGCTGCCCAACTCCAAGTCTCTCAACACCAGAGAAAGTGGGGTTTACTTTTCAGAATCCTTCATTATTTTTTTTCTTTATCTCAAAACCTACTAATAAAATGAAGCTACTGGAAAACAGACATTTTATTGCCCTATGTGCCTTTGCATTTAACCTCAAAACTTGGATTTTGTACTCAGTGCACTAACCTGTTCATTTCATTCCTTTCCTTCTATTAAACTATAAGCTACTCAAAGGTAAAAGCCAATACTCACAAGAACGTCTTCTTTTTTAAAACTCTTCACTGCCATATACTTGCATATATAGAGCTGATAACTGATTCATCCTTCCTCAGTAGGTTACCAAGTGAAAAACACTTTACACCCCTCTCCCTTAAAATTTTTCCAATTATCTTTTTTTTTTTTTTAAGAGACAGAGTCTCATTTTGTGGCCCTGGGTAGAGTGCTGTTACATCACAGCTCACAGCAACCTCCAGCTCTTGGGCTTAGGAGATTCTCTTGCCTCATCCTCCAGAGTAGCTGGGACTACAGGTGCCCACCATAATGCCCAGCTATTTTTTTTTGTTGTAGTTTGGCTGGGGCCAGGTTTGAACCCGCCACCCTTGGGATATGGGGCCGGCGCCCTACTCACTGAGCCACAGGCGCTGCCCCAATTATTTTTTTATTGTAGAAAATTTCTGGCATATGCAGTATAATGAACTTTCAATGCCCATTACCTGGCTTCCCTATCCAACACCCAAAATTACTGTAAAGCAAATCCAAGGTTTCTTATCACTCATACCTACTCCAGTCCTGATTCATTTTTGACTTCCTTCCCACTTCTTCACCCCCAAAAAGAAATGCACAAAATAATGCTGGCTAAAAGAGGCAATTTGATCAGTTCTTCTCAAACCCACTTCCTCTCTTCCGGTTATCTTCTATAACATTCGCCAACGCCACTATGAAATGTCCACCATTGCCTTCAGTCCTTATTTCACTCGGAAATACCCTGCACTTTTTCCCTCCATAATTTCATTCTCCTGCTTGAAAAAGTGAAAAATTATCATGCCAAGATTTCTATTCTCTTGATAAAGATTACTTCTGATTTGTTCCCTTACCCAAAATAAGCTAAAAAGAGCTAAGGGGAGTGGGAAAGGATTAGAAGAAGAAACTTTAATATGGCAACTTTAAGTTGTACATTTTTACCTAAATTGATGTGTGCAAATATTTAAAACTGTTACTTCATTTTCAAAACGAATATTCCTAAACATCAGCGGAAATTTTGTCATGAATTCCTTTTAGTCAGAGAATGTTTACAAAATGAATTATCTTAATTTAAGGGAGCAACTGGGCTCAGGATTTTGGTACTAATTAACAGTAGTTGCTTTTGAGCCTAACAAAAGGTTATGTAAAAACAACCTCCTCTCCCGCCGCCCAAATTAAGGGAGGATGGCTCAGAGGTTTCTGTCATGGCTCTAACCTTGTTTTATTTCAACGTGAGATTTCCCGGCCTCATCTCAGATACCACCACCACCCTACACTTTCTCCTCCGCACGCTTTACAAATGGCATTCAAAAAGGTAGTGAGCAGGCACTCCAGAGTTCACCGTGGGAAATGGCTCATCTCGAGAGCATTTATTTCAAGGCAATCATTGAGATTTCGTCCACTCCTTTCCACTGGCCACTGCACTGCCCGTCCCCTGCCCATCGCCTTCCCCAGGAATCCTGACGAAGCCCCCTTCACTGCCGGCAGCCTGTCCTTCCCGGGGATGGCCTGCGACCTGCCCCGGCATCATCCCCTGCTCGCCTTCAGGCCGGGACAGACCTTCCAGACTCCAAGCTGTTTGTTTACCCGTCCGCATCTCTCAGGCTGAGAATCCTGGCGAGGCGCCCCTCCTCGCCAACCGTCCTTGTTTGAAACTGTTCCCTCGGCAGCGGGAAGAGAATGATTTACCCTGAGAAAGCCTCTTGCTGAGGATGATAATTAAGATTTCCTCCTAACACCTACTGCGTTACCACTCGGGGCCAGACGCTGCAGTCCCCACACCAAATACAGGATCTGGACTGCCCCTTAAGAACAAGTGCGCCCAGAACCACCCACTGGTCAACTGTCCTAGTCTCCAGAGGCAAGGTACTACTTGCCGCCCTTGACACCCCCAAACCCCAAACCAGGCGCCCCGCCGCCGGGAAAAGCGCCCGACCCTCCGGCACCCCCTCGGAGAGAAGGCAGCCCGGGGAGTCGGAGCCGGGGCGCCAGGACAAACGCCGCAGCCCCGTGCGGCCAGGGCCTCCACGCCCCCGCCGAGCCCTCCCCGGGCCCCGGTTACCAGCCCCGAGGGACTGAGACTCTCCCCACCACACAGCGCCGGCCGCCGGCGAGAGAGGAGGCCGGCCCGCGCCCCACCTCCGGCCGCCCGGGGCCGGACCCGCGGCTCCTCCTCGGGGCGGCGGGGGGACCCCACCCGCACCTCCTTCTCGGGCCGCCGGGGACCCACGCCAATTCCCCTTGGCTCCGAAGGGCGAACTGGCTCGCACCTTCTGCTCCGGCCAAGGCCAACCAAGGGCCCGGGGGCCCCCCGCCTCCTCGCCAGGCCGCGGAGACCCCAACCCCGAGCGCCATCTCCTTCGCCCGGACAGCCGGGCCCGCGCCCCCTCCTCAGGCCCGCGCACTCGGCATCTGCCCCGCAGCCCGGGAACCAGCCCCTCACTCACCCAGAGCTCGGTGCCCCAGCTCATGGTGCAAGGGGCGGGAAGGGACGCTCCGCGCGGCGGGCGCGGCTCTCGGGTCCCCCTCCCCTGCGATCCCTTCGCCCCTCGAGATCCCCGCGACCGCGGAAAGCTGGGAGCCCGCGCGGCCGCCGCCTCCTCAGGCTCGCCGCCTGTCGCCCAGGGTCTCCACGGCAGCTCCTCCTCCCTGTCGCTACACTGCAAAATGGCCCGAGGAAGAAGCAGCCGCTGCCGCCGCAGAGCCCGCCCGCCCCACACCCGGGCCGCGCGGGGAGGGGAGGGGGAGGGGCGGCGGGCGGGGCCGGCTGACAGCTCGCGCACGCGCGCCCTCCCCGCCCCCGGCCCGGCCCACCTCCCGCGGGCTCCCCCGGCCGGGTCGGCGTCGCCCTGGGGTCCGGAAGGACGCGGAGGGAGGCGGGAGGGAAGGCCGAGATCTGGAACCTGGAGGACGTCTCCCTGCCAGTTTCTTTTTTATTACTTATTAGCAACATGCTCTCTGCTCTTAGGGCAACCACTCGCCTTTGAACGTAGCCAGCCCCTGTCATTACCGATGCTCTGCAGAGGTCTGAGGTTGCTCTGCTGCCCCAAGCGCCGCTTTGGATTTCAGGACAATACTGGCCCCTGGCAGCCATTCACGCCGACAGTTTGCTCGGGACGCTCTTTTCCCACCGCGCTGCAGCCGTGAGGAGCCCCGCAGCCTTGCATGGTGGGGTCGGGGCCCGGCACGGCGACGTCTACGCTGATAGGGACGCGGAGGCGAACAGCCACCGAGCGGCTTCAAGCGGATGGCAAAGGAATTCAGGGGCGCACACCCAGTGATTTCTAATCTCTGAAACCAGTGATTTCCAACTTATTTCGGCCAAGAAACTCTCAGACGTGAAATCATGCTACGGCTTAGTGGGTAAAAGCAAAGGCGCTGGGCCCACAGATAGTTGTTTGATTTAAATTCTCCACGTACTAGCTGGGTGGCCTCGGACGACGCCTCCACCTCTGCAAGCTCCGTGCCACACGGAGGCAACAGGGTATCAGTCTCCCGGCGTGACGGCGAGTAAGAGGCCAAGCCTGCGGCTGGTAACTGTCAGCTCACTTTATGTAGACACTGACTCCCTTTCTTGTATTCCAAAAGTCTACACAAAGTCATTCCCGACAAACTATAGAGAATTTTTGGAATTCCAACTCTTTCCACGCAATCACTCGGCCCTTTTCCCACAACTTTCCTCCCTCAGTTAATGCTTTTCTGAGTAGCCGTGACTCCCAAATAGGCCTGCGTTTAAAAAATAGTTTATGAAGATATTTTTCCAATCCCACCTACCCTTCTCAACCTGTTTATCTTTCTTCTCCTTGAAAGGGCGGAGCTAAAGAAGCCGGGCCAATTAACCTCGAAGTCTACTTCCTTTGTCCAAGAGTTACAATAAATCTAAACTGTCAAAACTGTTTTGGTCTGCCTTTTTTCAGTTACAAGCCCCTGGCGGCCCCTGCCATTTTTGTGTCTGTTTAAACACTTTTGCCCTCACCAGGTCTAAGTACTTCTTACTTGATGATCTGCTCAATATGTAACTATCAAAACGCCTATCCACCTACATCCCAAGGTAGATTATCAATAGCCAGGGTGAGTTGGAAGGGATGGAAATTCCAGCAATGCTGCACAAGTCAGTATGCTAAAATTTGGAAATGGTAAATGAAATGCAGGTTTATCTCATAAGACCTTGCCTCCTTGCCTGGGTAATCACCTCAATTTCCCTTACTGCCAAGGCTTGATTATTTTTTCAAGTACAATGATCTAATGTTGACTGAGACGTCTCAGAAACAGTGACCACTTGTACAAATATGCTAATCAAGTAGTAAAACAACTTGATGCCTTACAGCAGAGAAAGAGGAAGGCACAGCACAAGAAGGAAAGAGACCACATGAAGATGAAACCTTTTAAGATGAGTAAGCAGGAAATTGTTAGTTATAGGAACTCATTAAAACAGCAGCAGAACTCTGTGGAACTCAGTTAATTATAGCACCCTGCAAGTATCTTTAACTTCATTAAATTTTGGTAGTAACTGGAAAATGTTTGAAAATGTCAGAATCTTCAAAAATTAAAGGAGAAAGATACCAGTGATCTTGAACGAATGGAAACAACAGGTTCAGGACAAAATGAAATAAGCCAGCAGGAAAGAAGATAAAAGTACAGCACAGTATGTTTTAGGAAGAACTAAATCCATTTCAGTTTCCCTTAGAGTAAGAGGGAGTGATTAAGACAAAGAAGTTTCCCTGTTAACAAACTACTGACCTACTTAGGAATCAGTTTTCGCTAAGGGTATTCCAAACTCTCTGTAAATGCTGGAGTTACCTCGGGGGTCAGCCCAGGTTGTGCACATCAGTTTCACCTTTCAGTACCACCTAGAGAACACTGATGTAAAAAGTTAGGACCGTGATGGATGTGATATTGTAAAAATACATATTTAATCTCATTTCTTAACATACAACTTCCAAAACCCTTAACTCCAAAGTGATGTCTTTTTATACATTAATGAGATGACTGATGGCTGCTAGTCCCTCAGTAGCTTCAGGAGGGCAGCTGGTCACCGGAAAGACCAAGATATGATTAGAGGCTCGACTTTCATACCTGCCCGGAACCCACCCCAGGAGGGGGAGAGGTGCTAAAACTAAAGATGATCACCAATGACCAACAGTTTAATGAAGTATGACTACATAATACAGGCTCCATAAAACCACAGTCAACAAAGTTCAGAGACTAACCACATAAAAGTTTCAGGAGGATGGCAACCCCCACCCCATTCCTCATTCTATACATCTCTTCCATCTATCTATCCTAAGCCAGTAAACACAAATGTTGCCCTAAGTTCTGTGAGCCACTCTAACATATTACTCCCTGGTGGGCTAGTGGTTAAAAAAAAAAAAAAGACAAAACAACCTAAAAGTTATGATTGACATTTACAGGGAGGCACAATCTTGAGGACTGAGGCTTCAACCTGTGAAACCTGACATTATGCTATCTCCATGTAGATAGCATCAAAATAAAATGGTTTTGGAAGACACTCAGCTGATACCTGCAACAAAATTACTTATGTGGTGCAGAAAAATTCCCACACATTTAGTCATAAACATCTTCTCTGTAAACTATCATTAAGGAAAAAATTTAAAGAAAGAAAAACCACTTTAGGTTTATATACAGTTTTTTTTTCCCACTCAGTGGGGGACTCAAATATATATTTCCACTGAATAATCTGATCACATAGACAATATTAGCACTGAAATAACATATCTGGACAAACAGATAAGACCTCGTATAGGTTCTTATGCTATGAAGCAAATAATTGGTGGTGTCCGTAGCTCAGTGGGTAGGGCGCCAGCCACATACACCAAGGCTGGTGGGTTTGAACCTGGCCTAGGCCTGCCAATGACAACTCCAACAAAACAATAGCCGGGCGTTGTGGCTGGCATCTGTAGTCCCAGCTACTTGGGAGGATGAGGCAAGAGAATCGGTTAAGCCCAAGAACTTGAGGTTGTTGTGAGCTGTGATGCCGACGGCAACATAGTGAGTCTGTCTCAAAAAAAAAAAAAAAAAAAAGAAAGAAAGAAAAGAAAAAGCAAACAATTGTATTAGGACTTTTGGGCAATTCTAACCCTGCTTGCAATTAACATCTAATTCAGGGGCTTGGATGTACAGATATTTACATAGCTATACACAGATATGCGATTCTAATGCAGATGGGTTTTGTAACTGTTAAATTGAGATCACAGTGTTCCACTGCTTATTAGGTGTGTGGCCTTCTGCAGGATCCTTACCTCCTTATCCTCTGAGCTTCAGTTTTCCTCATTCACAAAACAGAGACCTCATAGGTTGTTACTAGGCTGAAGTGAAGGTGTCAGGGTGAGCACAGGCTTTGAGGTGGTTAAATTTGGATAGCTCTGTAACAGCTATACAGCTTTGGAAGAATTACTTTCCCTCTCTAAGCCTCAGCTTCCAACTCTTTAAAACAAAAACAATGAGCCAGGCACGGCCTATAATCCTAGCACTTCAGGAGGCTGAAGTAGGTGGATCAGCTGAGCTCACAAGTTTGAGACCATTCTGAGCTAGAGCCAGACCCCATCTGTAAGGTGTTGTGGAGGGCACCTGTACTCCCAAGCTACTCAGGAGGCTGAGGCAAGAGAATTGCTTGAGCCCAAGAGATTGAGGTTGCTGTGAGGTATGATGCCACAGCACTCTACCAATGGGGACAAAGTGAGACTCTGCCTTGTCTCAAAACAAACAACAATACTACTTAGAAGAATATAGCAAAGATCAAAAGAAAGAATGCATGTAAAATGCTTAGCACAATATGGACACCTGTACTGGTTCCCTTTCCCTTCCTCCTGTTTCTTGGAGGATTTTGACTTACGTGATGCAGCAGGACAGCTTGCCCGAACTGTAGTTGATTGGTTGCCTATTGGTGAAGAACTACTCCTAATGAAATTCTCAGAATTTTTTCTTTAAAATAACTTTTTAGGTTAAAATTTCCCATTCCTTTAGCATTTAAATTACTTACTAAGGAACCAAGAAAGCACTCAAGTGGTAAAAGCTGATGTGATGAAACCAGAAACCCCAAGTTTAAGAATCTTACCATTTTCTTTCTTTTTTTTTTTTTTTCCAGTTTTTGGCCAAGGCTGGGTTTGAACCCACCACCTCAGGTATATGGGGCTGGCACTCTATCCTTGAGCCACAGGTACCACCCAAGTTTAAGAATCTTAAAACTACAACCCATTTTTACAACTTATAATCGAATTCCCCTAAAAGTCTGTAAACATGTAAGTAAAATCAAGAGAAATTGGGTGAATAAGAGAGGCAGCATGCCACCAGGTTGAGAAGCGATTTGGAAGTTCATCTCCAACACAAAGGATTCAAGGGTCAGGGGCACTGTACTGACATCCTTCCTACCTGTCAGGACCTGGCTTTTTTCTTTCTTTTTTTTTTTTTAAGAGACAAAGTCTTACTTTGTCACCCTCAGTAGAGTTGGTGTGGTGTCACAGCTCACAGCAACCTCAAACTCTTGAGCTTAAGTGATTCTCTTGCCTCAGCCTCCCAACCAAGTACTGGGACTACAGATGCCCACCCACCACAACACCTGGCTATTTATTTTGTTACAGTTAGGCCAGGGCCAGGTTTGAACCTGCCACCTTCGGTATATGGGGCCGACCAGGACCTGGCTTTTCCATGAAGAGAGGATCTTTTTCCACGCAAAAAGATCTCAGGGACTTTCCCTACACCTCCAAGAAGTACTTGAAAACCTTAGTTGCAATTATGGAAGAAACAGTGTTTCAAGTCAAAGATCAAAGTGACATTTGACTTCTGAATGCATTTCCATACCCCAATTTGATAGCTCGTTCCCCATTAATGTTTTGTTTTTTGAGAGAGAGTCTTACTCTGTCACGCTGGGTAGAGTGCCATGGTATCATATCTTGCAACAATCTCAAACTCCTGGGCTTAAGTGATTCTTTTGTCTCAGTCTCCCCAGTAGCTGGGACTATAGGTCTCTGCCACAATGCCCAGCTACTTTTAGAGAGGAGGTCTCACTCTGGCTCAGGCTAGTCTTGAACTCATGAGCTCTGGCAATCCACCTACCTCAGTCTCCCAGAGTGCTAGGATTACAGGCGTGAGCCACTGAGCCCAACCATGTAAGGTTTTGTTTTGTTTTTTCAGACAGTCTCACTGTCTGTCACCCTGGGTAGAGTGCCATGGTGTCGTATCTCACAGGAACCTCAAATTCTTGGGCTCAGGCAATCAATCCGTTTTGTGTCAGCCTCCCGAGTAGCCTGACTACAGGCACCCACCACAATGCCCAGCTAGTTTTTCTATTTTTAGTGGAGACAGGATCTCACTCTTGCTCAAGTTGGTCTTGAACTCCTGAGCTCAAGCAATCCACCCACCTTGAACTCCCAGAGTCTTACAATTATAGGTGTGAGCTACCACAACCAGCCTCTATATGTTTTTATAGAGGATTTTGGCCTGAAATATCAACTCTTGATAAGGACAATAAATGACAATTATGGAGAAACTATAGCTTCCCCATTAAACTAGAGCAATTTTTTTTACTTTGAAAATATTAATTGGTGTTTTTGTTACATAGATTGTATAAAGCTAAGTCACGGCTTTTGGTAAACTGGAGAACAGTTAACACTGGGAAGTGTCTAAAGGGATGCCAAATAATTATTAATAGCACTAGATTCACAGAAAGTAATAATTTTGCTACCAGTAGCAACCTTTAGTTGCAAAGTTAGAGATAACAGAAAAATAAACTGCAGTTGACTAAGACTAAAGCTAACAGCTAAGTTTAGGAGATCAGTCTTTCCAGCCTCTGCAGGCTTTTTCTGTCAATACCTTAAAATTTCTGCCCCTTTGAAAATGTTGCCAGGGAGAAGCAGGCATAACTCGTTCTGTTACTCAACATATCTACTTCCAGTTACAGTATCATGCTTATGCAAATAATCTTTTCTTGAAACCATGAAATCACATGCCTAAATATAATTGTCAAAGTAGCAGTTTTCTCAGAATTTAAAAAGTAACTGTTTTAAAAAGTGCTTCACATTAAGTTTTTGTAGTCAGTTTTCCCTCATTATTAACTCCTCTCAATTCCAAAGTAATGACTGGCAAGGTATAGCTCTCAAATATGTTACAGAATACAGCAGAATCTCTGTAAGTTGACTGCAGCAAACTGGTCAACATATGGAGGAGGTCAACATAAGGAACTAGGCCTATGGTACTGATACATCCATGTGGTACACATCTAGTCTATGAAAATTAGGCAACCTAAGGAGGTGGGCAAGTACGGTGGTTTTTACAATAATGGGCTTATGCTATAAATACTATTTTGAAAAGTTTTTTTTTTAGGAGACAGAGTCACCCTATGTCACCCTGGGTACAGTGTCCTGGCATTGCAGCTCACAGTGACCTCAAACTCCTGGCTGAAGTGATTCTTTTGCCTCAGCCTCTCTAGTAGCTGGGACTATAGGCCCTGCCACAACACCCACCTATTTGTTTCTTTGTCTCTCTAGCAGGTTGGAACCAGGTTCAAACCCACCAGCCTGGTGCATGTGGCCAGCACCCTAACCTCTGAGCTACCAGTGCCGAGCCTGTTTTGAAAACTTTAAAAGAAAATTTTAAATTATATTTAGCTTTTACTTCCCTTATTATTAAATATTTCTTTACATTAGCTAGACATTAGTCCATCAGGGGTGTGACATAATATTTAAACATTTGTTTCAAATTATTATTTCAAATGAATAGCTATTATGAACATTATGATCAGTTATCAGAGACAGAATTGCTGGATCAAAGACTAGGGTAAAATTAAATTGTACTCTTAAACATTAGCAGATCCTAGAGAAATTTGTGGTGCCAATTAGGGCTTTCCAGGACTCCCAACAGGTTGCTGTTTTTCTGATCTCAAAAATACCTATAAAAAATATTCCTTCAGAGTAGAGGGACAGAAAAAAAGAAACAAGCACAGAAAAATATGAGAACTGACTAAGTTTGCAAGCTCGTCCTAGAAACAGTGCAACCTGCTTCATTCTTGAGTATCACTCCAGTCATCTTCCGAGTACTCCCCTGAGAAGCTATGAACTGTGCCAGCACCTAATCCATCCTTTAAAGCACGCTTTCTGGGATGAGTTCACAAACTTAATTGTCAGACCTCATTAGGACAACAGTTCCAATGGCCATTCCAGAATTGCTTGGGAGGGTAGACTAAGCCCTGGCATCAGCGAATAGCTTCCTAAGGGCGCACTTTGGAGGCGACCGTAGTGATTGATACACAGCAATGAGGTGTGCAGCAATTTTTCTAGGATGAATTCTCGAACTTAATCGTCCTACCGCCTACGTAGAAAATAAGGAATAATTTCCAGCGCCCTCTACCTCATTTGTGTGCTGTGAAAAATACCTGTACTTTGTTCTCATTCATCTGGCTAAGTCCCAAAATCCGGCTTCTCCAGGTTTTCAGTAGGTGAAATGTGCAGGAACCTTTGCTTTTTGAACCATATAGTTATATAAATTTGAATTACAAAATTTACAGCAAACAGGCTTTTGTACTTTTAGAGATGAGGTCTTACTCTGGCTCAGGCTGGTGTGGAACCTGTGAGCTCAGGCAATCCATCTGCCTTGGCCTCCTGCGTGCTAGGATTACAGGCCTGAGCCTCCACACCCGGCCTCCATATAAGGTTTTTGAGACATTAAATGAGATAATGTACTGTATAAAATGCTGAATAAAATATATGACATATTTGTTCAGTAAATAAACCTATTATCTACCTGTGTGAATTCACAAAATAATAATTAGTTTCTTGTGCTCAGTTTATCTGTAAAAAGGGGTAGCAGAATCAAATGTAAATTCTGTTCAAACATGTAAGATTATGCATTCACAATACATGGCCGAAGATCAGAGATTGGGGAAGAAAGAGGATATTCTCCACGGGTTAGTAATCACTGCTTTTCTCTTGAGTGATCATCACAGGTATTTTAGGATAACTACTATATTCCTGGCTTACCTTAGTGTCCTACTTTTGTCCTTGCAGAGAATGTGACAGAACTTGTACTGTCTTTGAGTCAAAGGAAGAATTCACAGGTTCATGCATTTATGAAGACTGCACACAATTAAAAAATCTAGGACCCTTCTAATCCCCCTCCCCCATTTTAAACCTCAGTGTAGGACTTCAGCACCAATAAAATATATCATGTTAATTTCAGTTCCTAGGTCCAGTTAAAAACTTTTAAGAATCTGATTCTGTCATAAAACACACTAGGACACTGACAAATAATTCGTATTGGGATTCCTGGTGGCTTTTATTTTCTCCTCCTTTGCTTAAATGATTACACAGAAAAAGCATGCAATTATTGTGTGGTGAGTAAAATAAGATTCTAAAAACTAAAGAAACCTGGCTACTCTATTGGCAATTTTTTTTTTTTTTTTTTGAGACAGAGCCTCAAGCTATCCCCCTGGGTAGAGTGCCATGGCATCACAGCTCATAGCAACCTCCAACTCCTGGACTCAAGCGAGTCTCCTGCCTCCGCCTCCCAAGTAAGTAGCTGGGACCACAGGTGCCCGCCACAACGCCCGGCCATTTTTTTTGGTTGCAGCCATCATTGTTGTTTGGCAGGCCTGGACTGGGGATTCGAACCCGCCACCTTAGGTGTACATGGCTGGCGCCTTAGCCGATTGAGCCACAGGCGCCGATCCTCTATTGGCAATTTTAATAAGCGTGTTGTTCTACAGCTCCTTGATAAAGAATGGTGAGTAGGAGGGGACCTACTATTGAATCCTCCCATTGAAGAGGGATTAGAAGCAGAGACAATTTCCACACAGAAATAAGAGAAAAATGTTGAGGCTCTCAGACTACAAGTGGTCAGATGTTATAGCACAAGATACTATAACACAGTAATTGGGAGCTTCCATGTGATTCCCATTTCAACCTGGAACAAATGACTTAATTTCTCAAAAGCCTCAGTTTGCTTACCTGTAAAGTGGGGATAACGATAATACCTACCTTCTATCTCAAATCGGATTTTTCCGGGATTAAATGCAACAAAGGCCTAACAAATTGCCTCACAAGGACTCACTCAATAACCGTATTATTGCAATCGGTTGGCCTGCAATTTGTAAAGTGCCTGGAAAAAAAAAAAGGTGACCCTATGACAAGCCAAGAATTTTGATATTTTCCGCCAAGTCAACTCTCGGTGAAATCAGTACATTCAACCGCCAAGCATCGTGTCGCAGCCACAGCCTCTCTCTCCGCTTAGGTCAGAAGTCCGGGTCGCTTCCAAAGCAGCACCAGGCACAGGTGAGGCCTGGACCGGTCCTACTCCGCTACCGTTGTCATAGCAACCGCCACCGGGGCTTCACCTCTTCTGGCTAAACCGAAAGTCTGCACTGGAGAAGACAGTGAAAGGTCCCTTGGTGGCCAGCTTAGACCCCTTGCGACTTCTTGAGGCTCACCCTCGGGTAAAACTACTACACTAACAGCAGAAGCAACCGCGACGCCCCCTCCCCGCCTTTCCGGCGGCCGCCGCCCTTTAACCCCGGAAGTGGGCGGGAGAGGAAGCGGCTGGTGATGCTGGAACAAACATGGCTGCCCCGGCGCCAGTCGGCACCTTGGGCTCCGGCTGTCCTCAGCTGGCTGCGGGCCTCCACTTGCTCCCGATGCTGGGGCTGCTGCAGCTGCTGGCAGAGCCCAGCCTGGGCCGCGTCCACCACCTGGCACTCAAGGTAAGCCGGGCCAGTGCCGGGCCAGGGGGCGGAGGCCGAGGCCACTCCCCCGAGGCTGAGGATAACTTTACCCCAGTGGGGCCCTCCAAGCTATTGGGCCACTCGTTTGTCCCCCGCTGTGGGCTTTTTCTTCTAGGGCGTCTGACAGCGAGAGCTGTACGGCGCGGGGGGTCCTCAGGCCGTCTGGTGGGAGCAGGAAGAGTCGAGGTGACGGAGGGGAAGGGGCTGAACTGTGGCGTAACTCCGAAGGACTCGGGAGGCCGCCTTTGCAATCTCTGGTGGTTTCCCTGGGTTCCTCGCCGATAACAACCTGCTCTTCTTCTCCCTTCTCACTTCCGACTTTTATCCTGATTCGCGTTGTTCGTGGTCTTCCCTCTTCCATGCCCTTGTACTGTACCTAGTAGTTTGAAGGTACGCGGAACTTTAGCCTCAGTTTCCCCGTTTGGTTTATGGCGCTCTCTGGACTGACCAAAGCGAGAAACTCCAAGAGGAATTTGAAATACGAGACCAAGAATTTAAAACTAGCATTAAAAATATTTTTCTAATTAAGGGGCCGGTCTTTTTTTTTTTTTTTTAACCTTATCTCAGGAAGAGCGTTAGGATAGGCCTGGAATTATTCCCTGGATCTTGCTTTATAACTCACAGTTAAAAGTCTTCTAAGGCTTAAGTGTACCTGCAGGTGGCTCAGCGGGTTAATAACATATCTAGGCAATAGAAAATTAAGTTTTTATGACCTAAAATCTTATACATTATTTTTCTGCTGTAGTTTTCTACGAGGTTGTGGGATTGTAGAAAGTTTGTGTTGAAAGAACATTGCTTTAGCAAACCATGAAGCATTGCATTTAGAGTTTAAAGCATACAGAATCTGAATTCAGTAGCTTGGCCAGATAGATCCAGGCAGCCATACTTTGTTATCAGCTTTTGTTGTTTGTAAACAAAAATTATAAATTACAAAATGGTTCAGTCACAGGAGGATAGGTGAGTCTTGGCTCCTTTTGAGAATCTGCTAGGAGCTAGAGAACCATTCCCAAGGGAAGTATAGGTAGGTGAACATTCTTTTGATTTGTGAGGCTTTATAATCCTGCTGAAGCTTATGTATGAGCCCCAGCCCTAGGTTTATGACTCCAGGTTAAGAACTGATTAAGATTCCAACTCTAAGATTAAGTAATGTAGCTGAATTCATACAACGTACAAATTAGAGACAGAGTTGTTAATAGAACACACTAGGACCTTTTCTCTTGACTCCCAATACATTGCTCTTTGTACATTTCTAGAATTTAAATGCCAGGTGGCATCATTAAGTAAATGTTGGCAATATGGGTATAGGTGGAAAAGTATACCAACCTTAGTGGCAGGGGGATACTGAATTGGTGTTATTCTGATGATTGGCTTCTCTCTGTTGTGCTAAGTTACTTAGTGGTTTTCCAGTTTTGTAACTTGTTGAATAAAAGCTGTAGTATTCATTTCATAAGCAATACTGTAATTGTTTCTTTTAGCACACTTCTTTCCTCAGGAAAAGGAAATCAGCTGAAGAGAGCCTGTCAGAGCAATAACATTAGGTTGTTTGGTTTTGCTTTTGACTGAGAGAAATGGGAGACTTAATTAGGTTAGAGACCCAGACTAGTGAGAATGTACGAAGTCACTAAGTACTGGGAATGTGCATTTATCTTTTAAAAATCTCTTTATTTTGGAGAATTTCAAATTTAACAAAGTAGAAAGAATAGTATAATGAACTTCCATGTGCCTGTTACCCACCTTCAATAACCATCATCCAGTGCCTAATTCTGCACCATCCCCATACGCATCCTTCTGTTTTCATTTTTCATTATTTCTAAAATTGGAAATGAATCCTTTCATTTTTTTCTTTTGACCTTTCTTTGTATTCCTTGCTTTTTTTGTTTGTTTGTTTGTTTTGAGACAGAGTCTCAGTTATGTTGCCCTTGGTAGTGCCATGGTGTCAAACTCTTGGGCTCCAGCAATTCTCTTGCCTCAGCTTCCCAAGTAGCTGGGACTATAGGTGTTGCCACAGTGCCCAGCTCTTTATTTATTTATTTATTTTTGGTTGTAGTTGTCATTGTTGTTTGGCAGCCCCGGGCTGGGTTCGAACACTTCAGTTCTAGTGTATGTATATGGTGGGCACTGTAGCCTCTGAACACAGGTGCCAAGCTAGTATTCTTTGCCTTTTAAAAACAACTTTATTGAGGTATAATTTACATATCATGAAGTTTACTCATTTTAACTGTAGAATTCAATGATTGTTACTAAATTTACGGAGTGGGGCAACTGTCACTACAATCCAGTTGTAGAATGTTTTTATCACCCCCATAGTATCCCTTGTGCTGGTTTGCCCTCAGTTCATGTTACCATCCCTGGCGTCAGGCAGCCACTAATCTACTTCCTTTCTCTTTGGATTTGCTCTTTCTTGATATTTCATCACACAGCCATAGTCTTTTGTGTCCCATTTTTTTTCTTTTCTCTTCATCCTTATTGTACCATGTATCAATAACAAGTTCCTTTTTATTGTTGAGTATCATTCCACAGTTTTGATTTATTTTATTTTCCTTAGCCATTCATCAGTGGATGGAAATTTGAATTGTTTCCATTTTTTGGCCATCACGAATGATGGTTCTGCAGATGTTCACGTGCAAGTCTTTGTGGGGACATATGTTTTCATTTCTCTTGGGTGATAGCCAGGAGTGGAATGGCATTGCTGGATCATATGGTAAATATATATTTAGCTTTTTTTTTCTTATTTAAGTAATCCTCTCCCCGTGGCCTCCCAGAGTGTTGGATTGCAGGTGTAAGCCACTGCCCTGCCTATTCAGCTTTTTAACAAATTGCCAAACTGTTTTTCATAGTGACTATGCCATTTCACATCCCACCGGCAATTTATGAGGGATTCTCTTTCTCTTCTAAATGTCTACATTTGTCATTGTCTTTCCATATTATTTTAGAGCCAAAGGTATTATTATATCATCTTATCCATAAATACTTTGGTATGTACCTATAATGAATAAGAGCCTTTTTAAAAACATAGCTGCACTGCCATTATAACAACAACAAAAAAATCCTTGCTATCATCAAATATCAATCAAGTTCAAATAAATTTTTGAAAAAATTAGGATCTAAATAGCATTTTGGCATTGCAGTTGATAAGTCTTTTTTTAATTTTTTTATTTTTTATTTTTGCAGTTTTGGGCTGGGGCCGGGTTTGAACCCGACACTTAGAGTACATGGGGCTAGCACCTTACTCCTTGAGCCATAGGCGCCGCACAAATTATTAAGTCTTTTTTTAACACAGGGAATCTCCTCCTAGTTCCCCATGCTATATTTTGCTGAATGTTTTTTCATGGTATAGTTTCCTATGTGTATCTAATCTTTGTATTTTCTGTATGTTGGTAATTGGATCCAGAGACTTGATCACCATTGGGTTTGGTTGATTTAGTGAGACCATGTCATAGGTGGTGCTGTGTTCTTCCACAGGGAAGCACGATGTCTGATTGTCTTTTTTTTTTTTTTTTTGAGACATAGTCTATGTCACCCTCAGTAGAGTGCTGTGGCATCACAGCTCACAGCAACCTCAAACTCTTGGACTTAAGTGATTCTCTTGCCTCAGCCTCCCAAGTAGCTGGGACTACAGGTACCCGCCACAGTGCCCAGCTCTTTTTTGGTTGTAGTTGTCATTGTTGTTTGGCAGGCCCGGGCTGGGTTCGAACCAGCCACCTCTGATGTATATGGCTGGCGCCCTAGCTGCTGAGCCACAGGCACCAAGCCAATGCTGCTTTTAAGTTAATTGGTTTGGCAGCAGGTTTCCATTTTGTCTGAACTTGGATTGTGTGAACATACAGATTGATCTCGGTCCTCTTTGGGATAGTCCATCCTTGGCACTTTGAAGTTTTATTTATCTAGTTAGTTAGTTCGTTAGGGATAAGGGGTCTCATTGTATCCCCCAGGCTAGCCTCAAACTCCTGGCCTCAAGCAGTCCTCCTACTTCAGCCACCTGAGTAGCTGGGACCACAAGCAATTGCATGTCACAGTGCAACGCATGCCACAGAGCCCTGCATGAAGTTTATTTTAATACTAATATCTGACCATACTTGAATTAGAAAGGCTCTTAACTTTATTATACACTTTAACTCAGCGATTCTCAACCTGTGGGTCATGGCCCCTTTGGAGTTTGAATGTCCCTTTCACAGGGGTCGCCTAAGACCATCCTGCATTTCAGATATTTCCATTATGATTCTGAACAGTAGCAAAATTACAGTTATGAAGTAGCAATGAAAATAATTTTATGGTAGGGGGTCACCAGAACATGATGAACTGTATTAAAGGGTCACGGCATTAGGAAGGTTGGGAACCACTGCTTAGCCGATCTCTTTTATAGTTGTTTCAGGGTTTCATCTCTGGTAAGTAGAGTACCTTAAGCATCTGTTCTTCAGCATATATAACATGCCTTTTTTAGTGACTGCTATTTGGTGGCTTGTGTGCCAGTTTACTTTCTTCTGAGAATACTAGTGTAGAATAATTAAATATTTGATTGATGAGGTTTCTTAATAAAACAGCCCTGGCTGGCCATAGTGGCTCACGCCTGGCATCCTAGCACTTGGGAGCCTGAGGCAAGAGGATCACTGAGACCAGGAGTTAGACACCAGCTAGGGCAAGTGAGACCCCCATCTCTACAAAAAATTTAAAAATTAGCTGGATATGGTGGTGTGTGCCTGTAGTCCTGGCTACTTTGGTGACTGGGTCAGGAGGATCACTTGAGCCCAGAAGCTTGAGGCTACATGAACTGTGATTATACCACTGCACTCCAGCTTGGGTGACAGAGTGAGACCCTGTCTCTAAAAAATAAAAATAAAACAGCCCTAGAAAATTCCAGTGATTGAATTGGAATGCTGCTGAGTAGATTTTTGCTTCTTTTCTTCAAGTGTATCTTTATTTTTTTATTTTGAGACAGAGCCTCAAGCTGTCGCTCTGGGTAGAGTGCCATGGCATCACAGCTCACAGCAACCTCCAACTCCTGAGCTCAAGCGAGTCTCCTGCCTCCGCCTCCCAAGTATCTGGGACTACAGGCGCCCGCCACACAATGCCTGGCTATTTTTTGGTTGCAGCCATCATTGTTGTTTGGTAGGCCTGGGCTGGATTCACATCCACCAGCTCTGGTGTATGTGGCTGGCACCTTATCCACTTGAGCCCCAGGTGCCGATCCTCAAGTGTATCTTTACATGTAGTTCTTTTTTTAACTAATAGAAAAAAGTTGGAGGTCAAGAAATATTTTCTGGATGACAGAATAACTCTTCTTCTCTTTAATAACTGAATAACAAAACCATGGACCAAGTAATTATGCACTAAAACATTTCAGTGTTCATGATTAAGAGAATGGATATATGTATTGGGTTGACTAGTGTCCCCCCAAATTCATGTCTACTTGGAACGTCAGAATGTAGTGTTGTTTAGTATTGTTTTAAATCTTTCCTCACTCTGAAGGATGCTGCTGAAGTTCTAGTACAATGAGACTGTGCTGTCTGTGTACAAACAGAAAGGTTGATGCCACAGATATGATACAACTTCTGGGCATACTTGGAGGAAATGAAGTGTCTACAGAATCCTAATTATAACTACTTGCAAGATTATAAATGTGTTAAGGTTGGGCGGCGCCTGTGGCTCAGTGGGTAGGGCGCTGGCCCCATATACTGAGGGTGGTGCGTTCAAACCCAGCCTGGGCCAAACTGCAACAAAAAAATAGCTGGGCATTGTGGTGGGCGCCTGTAGTCCCAGCTACTCAGGAGGCTGAGGCAAGAGAATCGCCTAAGCCCAGGAGTTGGAGGTTGCTGTGAGCTGTGACGTCACAGTACTCTACTGAGGACATAAAGTTAGACTCTGTCTCTAAAAAAAAAAAAAAAAAAATGTGGGTGGCGCCTGTGGCTCAAAGGAATAGGGCGCTGGCCCCATATGCCAGAGGTGGCAGGTTCAAACACAGCCCTGGCCAAAAACTGCAAAAAATAATAATAATAATAAAATAAAATAAATATGTTAAGGCCCATTGTGTTCCCATTGCTTTTAGATATGTTTGTGAGAAAAGTAGGCGCTACAAGTTTTTACTACCAACTTTATAAATATGGATCTGGCACTATATTGTATGTGGCACTATACTGTATGTTCCTTTAACCTTGACTTCTTCTAGATGAACAATCATGTTTAATTAACTGGATAAGCAGTTTGTTATGATTGAAAATATACCATGCTATTGTAGTTATTTTTTTAAAGCCCCAACCAGAGATACACACTGAAATATTGATAGATGAAGTGATAGGATATCTGGAATTTGCTTCTAAATAATTGAGAGTGGAGGTGGGGCAGAGTATAGAGGAACAAAATTAATCGTGAGTTGATGGCTTCAAATTTTCTTTTTATTTCTGTTTTTTAGAGAGCAGGTATCACTGTCACCCAGGCTGGAGTGCAGTGGCCCGATCATATGTCACTATAACTTTGAACTCCTGAGGTCAGGCCATCCTACCTCAGCTTCCTAAGTAGCTGGGACTATAGGCACGTGCCTCCATGCCAGGCTAATTTTTAAATTTTTGTAAAGATGGGGTCTTACCATGTTACCCAGGCTGGCCCTGAACTTGGGCTCAAGCAGTCCTGCCTCAGCCTCCCAAAGTGCTGGGATTATGACCATGAACCGTACCATGCCTGGCCTCAAATTTTCTATAATAGTTTTTAAAAAACGGAACATGACTTACTTCTGAGATTCTAACCAGGTGGACCTCTGCACTGTGGGGCCCCCAGGACTTTTTTTTTTTTCTTTTTTTTTTTTTTTTTGAGACGGAGCCTCAAGCTATCCCCCTGGGTAGAGTGCCATGGCATCACAGCTCATAGCAACCTCCAACTCCTGGGCTCAAGCGAGTCCTGCCTCCACCTCCCAAGTAGCTGGGACCACAGGTGCCCACCACAACGCCCGGCCATTTTTTTGGTTGCAGCCATCGTTGTTTGGCAGGCCCGGGCTGGGGATTCGAACCCGCCACCTTGGGTGTACGTGGCTGGCGCCTTAGCCGATTGAGCCACAGGCGCCGAGCCAGGGCCCCCAGGACTTATACTTACACAAAGACTTATAGACTTAAGGAGATGAGGGTTCCATCTGTTGGTGGGAATTTCTCTCACTCATGTATTGTGGAGATTCCAGTGGAGATTCATTCATGGTCTCCGTGGTAGTGGCTAGTTACGTCTCCTCTGAACTTGTGTCTTCCTTCCTATCATGAGGATACTACTCTTAACCACACTAGTGTGAGTGAAGTTTTAGAAATGATAGGCTTGGTACTCATAGCTCAGTGGCTAGGGTGCTGGCCACATACACTGGAGCTGGCAGGTTCAAGCCCAGCCCAGGCCTAGTAAACAACAATGACAACTGCAACACAAAATAGCTGGGTGTTGTGGCAGGCGCCAGTAGTCCCAGCTACTTGGGAGGGTGAGGTAAGAGAATCACTTCAGCCCAAGAGTTTGAGGTTGCTGTGAGCTGTGACACCATGGCTCTCTACTGAGGGTGACATAGTGAGACTCTGTCTCCAAAAAAAAAAAAAGATTAGAAATTATAGGTAAAGCTCTTGGCATGTAACCCAGTTCTTAGAAAGTGCTGAAAACTGGGGGTTATGATACTATTGTTAGTGGTTTTTTAAAAAAAATATATGTAAGGATAACTTTATTAAACATACCAATTTAAGAACGTTCAAGTTTTCTGTAAAATATTATAACATAGGATAAAGCAGACCAATGGTAAAGGTTTATATATACATATTAATATACTTACCAAATATATCAGGTAGGCATACTGACCTATAAATGCTCAAAATAACAAAACATATATATATGTCCCTAGCTGTTTTTTTGTGGTTTTTTTTGACAAGAATTTGCTCTGTTGCCTAGGCTGGAGTGAAGTGGTATGATCATAGCTCACTGTAACCTCAAACTCCTGGGCTCAAGCAATCTTCCTACCTCCGCCTCCTGAGCCAGCTGGGAGTATAGGTGCACATGCCTGGCTAATTGGAAAAAAAATTCCCTGTCACCTGGGCTAGCTCACTGGAACCTCTCACTCCTCGGCTCCAACGATCCTCCTGCCTCAGCCTCCTAAGTAGCTGGGACTTGAGGTGTGCCACCACACCCAGCTAATTTTCCTTTTTTTCTTTTTGTAGAGACATGGTCTTGCTTTTTCTCAGTCTGGAAAAAAAGTTTGGTTGAGACAGGGTTGCTGTGTTACTCAGGCTGGTCTCCATCCCCTGGCTTCAAGTTGATCCCACTGTCTCAGCCTCCCAAAATGCTGGGGTTTCAGGTGTGAGCCACCAGGCCTGGTTTTCAGAATTCTTCCAAAACTGTTTTTAATGGTATTATATCATTAAATGAAGTGATGATGTAAAGGTAAAAAAAAAAATAGTAAAGCAATGCACTGTTTATGTGGAGAAAAAACCAGTATAAGGTTGCAATTTTAAACATTTTTTAAACATTCATTCATTAAATGAATATAGTCCATTCTGCTTCCGTTCTCCTACAATGCATCTACATGCTAAATATATTAGAAGAAGCATAGTTTTAAATTTTAAACTTTATTGAAGTATATATGTTCTAAAAATGACTCATATGCATACAATTCAATGCATTTCTACAATGTAAACATACTCTGTGAAGTCACCTAAAAACCATTACCAAGCCCGTCCGGAAGCTTCTTTAGCCTTGCATTCAAATGACAAGGCAGTCCCTTTCTCCCAAGAGTTATCACTATCCTGACCTCTATCACCATACATGGATGACTTCCTCCTGCATTTGGATTCGGTTTAGCTGAATGTGGCTTGTTTGGCTCAGTGTGTATCTTTGTGGTTTACCCGTGTTGTTGTGTGGCAGGAGTTACATGTTCTTTCCTCTCTGTGCAGTCCTGCTCTGCTGCAGATGCTGGGACGTAAGTAGACCCTAATGTGCTCAGGTACACCCGCTGTGTGCAGTTGAGTTAGTTTCTCTCCTAGGCATCCAGGATGGTGTAGCAAGCTACCATCCCTGGGAGAACTGAGAAAATCGTTATTCAGATCATTTTCCACAGGGCTTAACTCTGTCAGAGAATCTCAAGACAAGGCTGTGAGGCTTAGCTTTTCTGGGCCTTACCATTTACCAGCCCTCCTTGTCTTCCAGCAGATGGCCTCTCTTATCTTGCTTTCCTAGAGGTTTTCTGTGAGAGTACTGGTTTGCTACAAGCTACTCTCATCCCCACCACGAAGCGGAAGTCCAGAAAACAGCTGAGCTCCTAAGAAAATAAAGGAAATTCCCAGGGGCCAAATAAAAGGGAAGAAGGAACTGGAACCCCAGCAGGCAAAAGAGCAGGGAAGCTGGGGAGTTTTTCTTTTTTTTTTTTTTTTTTAGAGAGAGTCTCACTTTATCGCCCTTGGTAGATAAAGTGGCGTCACACAGCTCACAGCAACCTCCAACTCCAGGGCCGAGGCAATTCTCCTGCCTCAGCCTCCCGAGTAGCTGGGACCACAGGCACCCGCCACAACACTAGGCCATTTCTCTGTTGCAGTTTGCCCCAGGGGCAGGTTTGAACCCGCCGCAGGCATTGCTTCTATAATCACATCTATTAATTTTCCTTTTTTAATAGCCCCTGGCTAATGTGTCTTACTTAGGAAAGGCATCCATACTCCAAGACTGAATATGATTTTCCTATATTTTCTTCTAATACTTTTATACTTTAGTTTTTACATTTCCTTGCCTTAGCCTCCTGAGTAGCTGGGACTACAGGCACCCGCCACAAAGCCCGGCCACCCTCGGTATATGGGGCCAGCACCCCACCCACTGAGCCACAGGTGTCACCCTGAAGCTGGGGATTTTTAACAGGTGTTGAGGGGCCCAGGCAGAGGTGTACATTGCAACTATGTCCCTCTCCTCCTCAGCCCATAATCTAGGACTCTCAAAAAGCTGTGTTCCTTGAATGGAAGAGTGGGCTAGGAAATAAAATCCTCCCGGTGGCACCAAAAAAAAATGGACTGTCACCCTGTCTTCTAGGAGGAATAGGAGGTGTGGTTTATATTGTTCCTCTAAGCATCTGACAAACAGCTTCTCACAGGCCTTTGGTGTTTGCCCTTAGGCTACCTCTGATGCCCAGGAAATCTCAAATCTAAACATAAAAAATTACCATTCACCCAAAGAAACAAACTGCGTGCTTATTAAAGTGTTGCAATTTAGGCAAATAAATCTCAATATAAAACTCAACTTTGTACAGTAAAAAGCATCTCTGTCCAGTCTTAGAAGTATTCACCAGCACCACTGTTCTATTGGCTTTACAATGTGTTGACACATTGGAATAGGAATTTGATGTTGAGACAGTATCACCCGTGTCCTGTCCACATGATGCAGTTTCATCAAAGCTTAGCGACTAGGCTTTATAGTAACTCATTTCTGTAATCCTCAGCCACTGGGGAGGCTGAGGCAAGAGGACTGCTTGCACCCAGGAGTTTGAGGCTGCAGTGAGCTATGATGACACCACTGCAGCAAAAGAATGAGACTGTGTCTTGAAAGAAAAAGTAAAAAACAAATGGGATTATCCTACATGCATAAGCTTCTGTCTCCATGTGGCTGATGTGACTGGTTCCTGGGATTCCTCTTGTATAAGGCTTTGTTCCCTGAAAATCTGTTGTAATACTTTTTTGATATAAATGAACCTTTTAAAAAATGAAGTTATAACTTAGAAAATTAATGAGCAGGTACCAGTCTTCATCCTGTGATGTGAAGGGAGGAGCCAGGTGCACACAGACTGATGAGAAGAGTTACATAAATTAACATATTCTTGGAGCAGCTATTGGCTGTCCCTTCGCTTCCTCCCCAACCTCCAACGTGTTTTGAATGCCTACTGGATGCCAGGCATTGTACTGTCAGGAAGGATACAGATAGGACTAAATCATGGTTTCTCCTGCCCTGGAGTTCACATTCCAGCTGACCACTGCATTGGGCCCTAGAACCCACACAATGCATTGGAGTGAATTGAATCCATTCTGTGATTCTTTCTGTAGAAACTATTGGTATCTCATGAATTTCTGATGTGTCATCTTCAGCTTTTAGAGAAAGATAATTACCACAGCTATATATATAAGTAAGCATCTGAAAATATTGACTGGCTAGCAGGAAACTGAATATCATAGTTTTTCAAGCAAACAAATAGGTTATATAATCAAAAGTTAATTTGTCGATATTACTAATTACTCCACAACCAATCTTTTAGGATGATGTGAGGCGTAAGGTGCATCTGAACACCTTTGGATTCTTTAAGGATGGGTACATGAAGGTCAACGTCAGTAGCCTCTCAGTGAATGAGCCTGAAGACAAGGATGTCACTGTAAGTACGTTATTATGAGATCAAGGGGTTTATTTTAGTTTAGGTGAAAGAATCACCTTCTAACCCAAAAGCCTAAATATAAAGTGTCAGAATATGGAGAAAATTAAACTTGTGAGTACCAAATTATATATTTGACATCAGATATTTTTACTTTCAAAATTTAAGTAATTCTTTTTTTTTTTTTTTTGAGACGGAGCCTCAAGCTATCCTCCTGGGTAGAGTGCCATGGCATCACAGCTCATAGCAACCTCCAACTCCTGGGCTCAAGCGAGTCTCCTGCCTCCGCCTCTCAAGTAGCTGGGACCACAGGCGCCCACCACAATGCCCGGCCATTTTTTTTTTTTTTTTTTTTGGTTGCAGCCATCATTGTTGTTTGGCGGGCCCGGGCTGGGGATTTGAACCCGCCACCTTAGGTGTACATGGCTGGCGCCTTAGCTGATTGAGCCACAGGTGCCGAGCCGGTAATTCTTTTTTTTGAGACAGAGTCTCACTACATGGCCCTTGGTAGACTGCCATGGCGTCACAGCTCACAGCAACCTCTAACTCTTGGGCTTAAGCAATTCTCTTGCCTCAGCCTCACAAGTAGCTGGCACTATTGGCGCCTGCCACAATGCTCGGCTATTTTTTTTTTTGCAGTTGTCATTATTTAGCAAGCCTGGGCTGAGTTTGAACCTGTCAGCCCTAGTGTACGTGGCTGGTGCCCTAACTACTAAGCTACAGGCATTTAGCTCTAAGTTGCGATTCTTTTTTTTTTTTTTGCAGTTTTTGGCCGGGGCTGGGTTTGAACCCGCCACCTCCGCCTACTCCTTTGAGCCACAGGCACTGCCCGCGATTCTTGAATAATTCTAGTAATTAGTGATTTTACTTAGGCAGATGTCACTTTTTTATTTTATTTATTTATTTTGAGACAGAGTCTCACTGTGTCACCCTCAGTAGGGTGTGGTAGTATCATAGCTCACAGCAACCTCTAACTCTTGGGCCCAAGCAATTCTCTTGCCTCAGCCTCCTTAAGTAGCTGGGACTATAGGCACTCGCCACAGTGCCTGGCTATTTTTAGAGGAGGGGTCTTGCTCTGACTCAGGCTGGTCTTACACCTGTGATCTTAGGCAGTCTACCCGCCTTGGCCTCTCAAAGTGCTGAGATTGCAGGTGTGAGCCACCACACCTGGGCCTAGATAACACTTTCTTGCAAAAATGAATGCTAAGAAAACTGAAAGGAAGCTAGGCCAGAAGAATCACCTCTTTTGCTGTATGAGTAAGATAGTTATGGACAGTTGTGTGGCTCTTTACCTCTGCTCTTTCTGCTCTCCCCTAGATCGGATTCAGCCTAGACCGTACAAAGAATGATGGCTTTTCTTCCTACCTGGTAAGTGTTAAATGAATGACCTGATCACTGTCTTCACTTGAGTCTAAGCCATTGAGTCCTACTTCCTGCAATGCCACTTTCTTGAGGTGGTGGCTGCTTTGACGTACAGGTGTTTCTGAGCACCCACAGTTGGTTTACTGTTTGCAATGGAGGTTGAGCTGCTCATTTGCCTAGTTCCCTGAACCTTTTCTGTTTTTGTTCTCATGTGAGGGAGTCAGATGATATACAATTGGTTATTCTTTTCTCAGGATGAAGATGTGAATTACTGTATTTTAAAGAAACAGTTTGCCTCTGTCACACTTCTAATCCTAGACATCTCCAGAAGTGAGTAAGTAATTCTCATGTTCCTTCAGTTCAGTCCCAGCGTAGAGTTGAGGAGTATTTATTGTACAGTAACATCCCTTGGGTGCCTGCCATGTGCCAAAGACTATACATGTGTTAGAGATTTAAAAACCAGGTGAGGGAGACAGGTTCCATCCTGGCAGAGTTTGTATAGGTGAGTGGGGAGATGGAACAGCAATATAAATTATCACAGCCAGTTAGAGAAGTGGGGAAGAAAATCTCAAGAATTACAGAAGAGAAGGAAAAGCTTCGAGTGTTGACATAAGCAGCCTTCTAGGGCTTTTACCAATGAATAAGAAAGGAAAGAGCATTGCAGGCAGAGGGCATAGTCTGTGCAAAGGCCAAGTGGCATGAAATGGTATAGTTGGTTCAGTCAGCTGGGTTCATTACTGACAGAGAGGGGAACATGGTAAGAAACAGGGCTGGATTTAAGTAATGGTTTTCGCTACTCACTAGCTGTGTGACTCTGGGCCTCAGTGCCTCAGTACCTACCTCACAATGGTAGCCTCTACCTCATAAGATAGTTGGTAAGGATTTCTGTGGCTTGTAAATATGTAATATTGTGCGTAATATCTAAGGGAACCTGAGAGGGTTTTTTTTGTTTGTTTTGTTCTGTTTTGAGACAGTGTGTCACTTAGGACCATGGCATCATAGTTCACAGCAACCTCCAACTCTTGGAGTCAAGTGATTCTCTTGCCTCAGCCTCCCAAGTAGCTGGGACTACAGGTGCCTGCCACAATGACTGCCTATTTTTAGAGACGAGGTCTCACTCCAGTTCAGGCTTGTCTCAAACCTGTGAGCTCCGGCAATCCATCCACCTGGGCCTCCCAGAGTGCTAGGATTACATTCATGAGCCACTGCTCCCAACCCCTGACAGGTTTTAAACTAGGAATTGTGGGCTCAGACCTACTTTTAAGGTAAACCAATAGTGGCCCAGGAGAGGATAGATTTGAAATGAATAAGATTGGAGGTAGGAAGATGAATGAAGAAGTATCTAAAGAAAAAAAATACTTTGCCATAAAACTGTGGTAGATTCTAACTTTATTTTGTTTTTGATAACCTCACAGCAACCTCCAACTCCTGGGCTTAGGCAATTCTCCTGCCTCAGCCTCCCGAATAGTGCTGGCCACAATGCCCGGCTATTTGTCTTTTTGTTTGTTTGCAGTTTGGCCAGGGCCAGGTTCAAACCTGCCACTCTCAGTATCCGGGGCTGGTGCCCTACCCACTGAGCCACAGGCACTGCCTAACCTTTTATTTAGGAAAATTAATCTGACAATATCTCATGTTAAAATGCTTTTTGGCATCAAGCAACAAAAGACTTAACTTAGACTGGCTTAAACAATGAAGATATTGATGACCTCACCTATTTGAGGTGGGGTAGGAGGGCTCCAGGTGAGAGGCCCTGGGCAGTGGCTTACTACTGTGAAGGACTCAGGTGCCTTTGTCTCTCTGCTGTACGATCATCCATATTAGCCTCTTCCTCAGGCAGGTTGCACCAGCCAGCACCAGATGGCTCTGTTTCCCATAGTCAGGATGATTCATGCCTCTGTGTGTGAATTTAGGTCACATGCTCACTGAGCCACGAACGCTGTCCCTGGCCCCTTCTGGGGTAAGATAGGGTAACAAAATTCAGTCTATTAAGGGGAAAGAGGGTGGGGCGCTATGGCTCATGCCTGTAATCCTAGTACTCTGGGAGGCTGAGGCAGATGGTGCTTGAGCTCATGAGTTCAAGACCAGCCTAAGCAAAAAGGGAGGCCCTGTCTCTATAAAACTAGAAAAACTGAGGCAGGAGGATCACTTGAGCCCAAGAATTGGAGGTTGCTTTGAGCTCTGTTGCCATGGCATTCTACTCAGGGCAACAGCTTGAGACTCTGTCTCAAAAAAAAAAAAAAAAGAAAGAAAAAAAGAAAGGGCATAGTGGCTCACACCTGTAATCCCAGCACTCTGGGAAGCTGAGGTGGGTGGATTATTTGAGCTCAGAAGTATGAGGACCCCCCCGTCCCTACTAAAAATAGAAAAATTATCCAGGTGTAGTGGTGGGCACCTATAGTCCCAGCTACTCGAGAGGCTGAGGCAGGAGAATCGATTAAACCTAAGAGTTTGAGGTTGCTGTGAGCTGTGATGCCGTGGCACTCTATTCAGGGGTACAGAGTGAGACTCTGTCTCAGAGTAAAAGGTTGGGGGAGGCAGAAAGGGATGGGGCAGACAACTGATGGGCTCATGCTCTTCTTATGCTCCCCTAGACTTCACTTTAATGTCTTTTTGGTTTCTGTGGTTTCTGGTTCCTTTTCCCTTATGTGTCAATTTGCTGAGCGTTTTACAGATACTTGGGGGAAAATGCATTTAGCAGAATTGAGTGATTGCTGGGAATGGAGGCTTTAGAGACTGCCTGGCTCCTCTACCAGCTACTTCCTCACTTGGTGCCCTTGGGCAAGATTTTACCTTTTCTGGGCCTCAGTTTCAGCATCTATAAAATGTGGATAATAGAATCTACACTGTAGACTAGTGAGCTTGACACAACACCTTGCATGTAACACTTAATACGTGGTAAATGGCCAAGAGCACTGCTTTGAACTTTTTTCTTCTATGTTATTTGAATGCAGAGTAAGAATAAGGTCTCCACCGGAAGCTGGTACCCAGTTACCAACGATCATCTTCAACAAGGATGAGAAGGTCGTTGGGCCAAACCAGGAGCCTGATGTTATTTCTGTTTCATCAGGCAACCAGACGCAGAAAAAGCAAGGTAAACCGTAAGGTGGAAGCTAGCACTTATTTAGATCTCTTTTTATTTGTAGATTAAAAACAGACATGATCTGTTATTTTCTTAGCATTATTTTATTTTGGAGGTTATATAAAAATGTGTAAATATTAAAGAAAATATGGAAAATATAGAGAAGATGGGAAAAGAATGGTAATTTCTTCTTTTTTTTTTTTTTTGGAGACAGAATCTCACTATGTCACCCTCAGTAGAGTGCTGTGGCATCACAGCAGCCTCAATCTCTTAGGCTTATGGGTTTCTCTTGCCTCAGCCTCCCAAGCAGCTAGGACTACAGGTGCCACCACAACGCCCAGCTTTTTTGTTTTTGCAGTTGTCATTGTTGTTTAGCTGGCCCAGGCTGAGTTGGAGCCTGCCAGCCTGGGTGTTTGTGGCTGGTGCCCTACCCACTGACCTGTGGATGCCGCCGGTCATTTCTTTTTATTCCCAACTTTAGAAGTGTGGTAATCTGTGTTATCTTATGAGCTTATTTCAAGAATCAAGTCAAGAATATTTGATTTCTAAAGTTCGAGTCATGTTTATAATTTTGTATGCATGCCTGTTTACTTTATAATCTATTTCAAACCCGTCACATATCCCGTTAAGTGACTAATGTAACTTGTTCAGCCTTTCCCCTTAGGGAGACACATTCTCATTTTTATGGTGTTATGAACATGCTGCATTGGATATGTTTGTGCATAGAGTTTTTTCATATAAAGAACTTATTGTGGGATGGGATCCCACCATTAGAATTTCTGGTTCATAGGATGTTAATGGTTTTGATAATATTGATACATAGAGTATTTTCAAATTCCTTTCCAAATGACTTATGTGAATTTATAGTACCAGCATGAATATATAGGAGTAGTGTGCACATTAGCACATCCTAGTCAATACTATGTATTTTCTTTTCTAAAAAAAATCCTGGGCTACACCTGTGCCTTAGTGAGTAGGGCACCGGCCCCATATACGGAGGGTGGTGGGTTTGAACCCAGCCCCGTCCAAACTGCAACAAAAAAATAACCAGACGTTGTGGTTATTAACGTTGTGGTGAGCACCTGTAGTCCCAGCTACTCGGGAGGCTGAGGCAAGAGAATCAGGACTGAGGTTGCTGTGAGCTGTGATGCCAGAGCACTCTACCAAGGGTGACAAAATGAGACTCTGTCTCTAAAAAAAAAAAAAAAAAAGGAAATTCTAAAATGAAAAGCAAAAAAGGTGTTCCTGTTCTTATATTTATTCTTATTACTGAGGCTCTACTTTTTCTCTATATTAATCAATTTTTATTTATGATCTCTTTTATTAACTGAGGTTCATCTAGTGATTTATATGTGGTTCTTTGAGGGTAAATTATGGCTTGCTGTGTTATTTATACAATTTTTTTTCATTCATAAATATTAATGTTACATTTGTGTGATGCACAGTTTAATGTCTGTGTATCACTTCCTTATCTAGGTCCCTTGTACTCTCATAACTGTTTCCTGGGCAGAAAATAGTCTTTTCTTTTTGTTCTGAAACTCTCTCCTGCAGGGAGCTTGAAATCCTGTGACCTTTGTGAGGAGTACCCTATGTAAAAAAATAAGGCATCAATGCCCACTCTGTCTTGTTTGTAATCTTAACACTTCTTATTGTGGCTTAAATAAGTATGCATCATGCTAATATTTGCTATTAATTTTTTATGTGTGCAAATAAATCTCACACATTGTATTTTTTTTTTGTTTTTTTTTTGAGACAGAGCCTCAAGCTATCCCCCTGGGTAGAGTGCCATGGCATCACAGCTCACAGCAACCTCCAACTCCTGGGCTCAGGCGAGTCTCCTGCCTCAGCCTCCCAAGTAGCTGGGAC
>CAUYQV010114165.1:0-12556 GCA_963574575.1 Galagoides demidoff | reverse complement strand
GCCTATTCCTGGCTGTGAGACCTGGATACCTGTTCAACTTTGCCTATTCCTGGCTGTGAGACCTGGGGCATGTCACCTGCCCTCACTGGGCCTCAGTTTCCCTCACCCTAAACAGTTTAATAGTGGATTAGTTTAACTTCTGAAAACAGTTTGGTATTATCTCTTAAAGCTGAGCAAAGGCATACCCTATGACTTAGAAATTCCAAAAGACATGTACAAGGGTGTTTATAGCAGCAGACTAGAGATTTCCTGATTATCCGTTCAATGGAAAATATGCTGGACTACATTCACTCAGTGAAATACAATACCTTTGTAAGTTGACCACTCCAGAGACTGTAACAAACTGGTCAACATACAGAGGTGATCAACATAAGGAAGTAGGCCTACCGTACTGATATATTCATGTGATTCATGTCCAGTCTATGAAAATTAGGTCAACTTCAGGAGGTGGTCAACTATGGAGGTTCTAATGTATTATTTAACAATGAAAAAGCCACGAGCTATGGTTACGTGCAAGAACATGCAAGAATCTCACATAGTATTAAGCAAAAAAAAAGGTACAAATATTAATACTACATGATAATGCTCATATAAAGATACAAACCCAATCTAAGATGTTAGAAATAAGGATAGTCGTTATCCTAGGGGTATAGTGTGTACAAAGAAACATTTGTGTTGTTACTGAAACTTTATTAAAAATTTGCTAAACAAGAATGTTCTGGGAAGCATGGTGTTTTAATAGGAAAATTGTAAAGGTGGGAATTAGGAGACCAGAGTCCTGCTCTCAGAGCTGCACTGACCATCTGACTTCCCTTCTTTGGGCCTGACCCTCTAACATTTGTAAAATGAGGGAGTTGGACTGGGGGCCCCCACCAGCAGCTATCTGTTCTCCAGGACGCCTCCAAATCAACCCAGGTGTACCACATGTCAAGATGAGTCTCCTTCCAGGTCACTGACCCCAAGCAACACTAGTTTAGGAGACCTAGAGTGACCACTGAAGGGCCACTTCCTCTCACCACTCTGGGACAATTCTTGTCCCCCAGCCCTCAGGATTGTCGTGAGGGTAGAGTGCTACAATGTGTGGCAAACTAATAGAGATTGTTTATTATTGTTTTACAACTACTCAAAGCAAGCTCATAGTTTGACTCCTCTGAATTGGGGAGTGGTGGAATATTGGTAATGCCACTGATTACTCAAGGTTGAACTTGTGAATATTGTGTCTGAAGAAAATTTCAGACGAACAGATTTGAATTCAGGGGGAGGAGGTGGGGCCAACTGGCTAGGTGTTGAAATCAGTGAGGCAAACAGAAATTTACACAAAGCCTTTGCAATGTTGGGTGGAGTGGTCTTGTGAGGCACTGGGGGTGGGGGGTGACTGCCCTGGCTGTGGTCCCTGTGGGACCTTCACCCTGTGATGCTCATGGGCCATTTGGGATTGGCTAGTGAGTGACACCTACCAGTCAGCTGAGGCTGCAAACTCCTAAGCCCTGAGTGTTAACAATGCTTATCAAGTGCTTAATAAATACCAAACCTTGAGCTAATAATTTTATAAACTGGTTCCATTTCATACTCCTGGTAGCCCTCTGAGCTGGGTCCTGTGGTCCTGTTGTTATTCCATTGTGTAGGTGAGGACATTGAATTTCAGAAAGGCCACATGTTTGCTAGGATTCAAACCCTGGTCTTCTGGCTCCTAGGCCTTGCTGCAGCCATTGGCCTTAGGGAGGTGACAGTGTCATCTCCTCCATGGAAATGAAAGTAATGCACCAGAAGGAGACAAGTACCAAACACACCATCTCTCTACATTTTCAATGGCTCTGTAAGGTCAAGGTGGATATTAATTATCCCGACTTCATAGCTGAAACTGGTCCAGCAATGTCAACACACACAAAGGCACACACAGGATGGGGAAGATTTAAATCTGGTCGACCCAACCAGAGTCTTTGCCCTTCATCCCTCTGCCTCCTGCTCCTCCCCAAGCCTTCACTTGGGAGGGATCCCTCTCTTCCTGGGAGTGTGTAGCTCCTTGAGCCTCCCACAGTGCACATGGCTGTGAACTCTGTGTGGGCTAGAGCACAAGACCCCATCCTCTCTCCCAGCTGGAGGGCATTGAAAGGGCAGGGCCAGGGTCTTATTCCAACTCTGTGTTTTCTGTGTCCCCATGCCAAGTAAGCAGAGAAGGCATGCGAAGTCGCATGGGACTTGGAGCTGGACTGTAGAGAAACTTGGCTGTAGAGTCCTTGGGCAGGAAGGACCCTGGGATCTCATCAGCAGAAGGGGGTGAATTGGGACACAGATCTCAGTTGGTGAAGAGGTGGTAGGAATTCTGGTGCTTTGCGGATTAACTGCCTGGACGAGGTCTTAGGGAGGAGCAGGGGAAGTTAGGGCGGAAGGTAAGTGATGTAAGAGGCTCTAATAGCTGATGCCAACCAATAGTCATAGTCTCAAGAGCTTCCTAGAGTCCCCCCACTCTCACGCTGTGCTCTCTAGACTGCCCTTTCAGAAATGCCAGGAAGACTGTGGCTTCACCCCACTGTCGCCTTCTGTCCACTTGGTTTATCCTCAGTTCTGGGCAGAGGCTACATCACAGGCAATGAGCACAGCTGGCAGGGGCAGAAGGAGAAGGGGACACGGAAGCAGGAGAGGTAGCAGCCATCCTCAGCGTGTGGCCCTGCGCCCATCACGCCACAAAACCCTCCAGTGAACTGTCTAGTAATGATGCAAGTGTGGGCCTTGCTGCCAGTTGACAGGGCTCCAAGAGAGCTTGAAAAGAGGAAGAGCGCTTGGGCGGGGCCAGGTATGTGATGGGGCTGTCCCCTCTGCCCCTCTGGCTCCTCCAGCAGCTGCAGGCGGAGGGGGCCAGAATGGAAGGGTGACTTCTTCTGCTTGTTAGGGCTATGGAAACCCTGCGATTCTGCAGGGAGGCCTTGGGGAAGTGCAAGCTGGAGGCCGGGTGGGACTCCCACCCTGGTGAAGCAGCTCCTCTCCTACCTGCTGTCTGTGCTCAGCTGACTGCAGTTTGGGCAAGGCTTTCCTCAGGCCTGTGCTGTCCATACCACTGAAGTGAGGGCCGTGGGTCCCTTCTCTCTCTGCACCCTCTGTGGACGCTTGCACTGACACATGTGTGTAGGCTCGCCAAGAGAGTTTCCCCAGCTCTCTACTGCAGATTCTCAGCAATATATTCAAAAATTCAGACTACAGAAAGGAATGAAAAGGTGGGGGTATGGCCCTTTGTCTAGAGGCCTCATTTGAAGGCAGTGCCCTCAGTGCCGGGTCTCTCTGCCCAGTGCATTGGGCTGTCCCAAGGAAGCCTTCTCTGTACCTGCCCAGGGCCCCGTCTAGGTCAGCCCCTCCCATAGTCCACTCCTCTAGACTGGGAGATCCTCAAGCCTTGAGGAGCAAAGGGAGTGCTGGTGATGCTTTGTTCCACTCCTGGAGTGGATGGCAGAGGGACAGCTGCCATGGTGGGCCAGGCCCCAGGGGACTGCCTGCTTTTTCTTGATTTTAGGTGCTCAGGAGAGTACAGCTAAAAATCTGAGTAGCAAAAGCAATTACACACTGCAGAAGGCAACTGGAGCTTTTTAGACCTTATTTGCCACAAGGTCATCCATCTCCCTTGCAATCTTGCTTAAAAAGTCCCTAATGGTGTGATGGTTCCCTTTTGGCTTAGAAGGTCTCTGGCTCTGTGGGCTCCATCCTCCCCCACAGCCAACATGTGATACTGGCCACACTAAGAGAGGCAGGAACGAGCAGGACTTCAGCAAATCCACCTTCAGTGTGCAAACGTGACTCCCATAGCCCCCAGGGATTTGGTACAGAAGCTCAGAAGGCATAAAGTATCTCCACTGGGAAACAGTAATTCCTGGAGTCTCACATCTGCTCTCGCATCCTCCCACCTCTCCATCTCCTGTCGCTGCAGACAAGATTCTAGGTGGAAGTCCTGAGGGGGCACCTCCCCATTTATGAAACATCACTTATAAGCCAGCAGAGGGTTGGAGGCTCCTTTTTCAAGGACTTCTCTATGCTCTTGGTGGGACAAAGGATTGACCCTCTGGTGTGGGGAAGAGTTGATCGTTTGCCCCACCCTTGTGTCCTTAGAGAGTGGGGCTGATGGGAACAAAACTCCAGACCGCGCTGGAGGAGATGCATTGGTTGTGAAAGGAGACTGAATTTGAATCGAATAGTTGCTGTTCATCTCACTCCTCTAGAACCAAGCGTGTGCTTCCAGCTTTCAAGTGAACCAGGCAGTGCTATGGCTGTATCTCTACCGGTGGGGTGGGCCACTGGGGTTTGAGTTCCTCAGAGTGACTTCGTGGGGTCAGGTTACACTCATAGGTAGTGAAAGCCTGTTTTATTCTGGCCTCTAGGGGTGTCACACAGAAGCAACCTGTGGCTCACCAGGGCTGTGTGTCCCTACCACCCTGTGCTGATGCCTTGTCCTGGTTGGGGGAGAGTCTGGTGGCCAAACCAACACCAACAGAAAGTCTGGTGAAAAGGGTGCCAGGTGGTGTCTTCTGGGCTGGTTACCAGCTCAGCTGCCTTTCTCCGCAGACTCCAGGTCTCTGGTGAGCCATGGGACAAATGCCTTGTCCGTAGCCTCTGGAGGCCTCTTCCAGCTCACTGGATGCTCAGGGGTGAGGTTAACACCTGTGGTCATTCTGGAAGCTGCTCCCACTTGACTGCACAGATTTTCTCGCTGTTGGCTAGAACCATTCTGGGGTCCATGAGTCATATCACATTCAATTCAGTCAAAAGAACAGCCTTTGGTGGCTCACACCTATAATCCTAACACTCTGTGAGGCTGAGGTGGGGGGATTGCTTAAACTCAGGAGTTCAAGACTAATCTGAGCAAGAGCAAGACCTTATCTCCATTAAAAAATAGAAAAACTAGCTGGGCATTGTGGCAGATGCCTGCAGTCCCAGCTACTTAGTCCCAGCTGAAGCAAGAGGATCTCTTGAGCCCAAGGGTTTGAGGTTGTTGTGAGCTGTGCCATCATGGCAGGTTACCCAGGGCAACAAAGTGAGGAGAGAGAGAGAGAGAGAGAGAGTAGAGAGAAAGAGAAAGAATAGCCTGGTTGTAAAACTCCACATTCACAGAGCTGTTGGCTACCTAAGAAATTGTTAGGACCACAGCGTTAACATAGGTGGGGTCGTTTTGCAACAGGAGCTGCTCAGCCCCCTCAGACTTGGGGTCTGTCTGTGATCGGTGCATCTCTGAGCTAACTATTTGGGTAACACACACCTCCCACCACTCCTGTGGTCCCTGGTATTGCAGCCCAAGGTGAAGTGGACCTCCCATGGCCCACTCCGTTACTGCATGTCTAGACCTTGCAAACTCTCAGGAAAACCCAGGCTGGAATCTCAGAAAGGGTCCTCATCACTAGTTGACTGGGGAACAGGCCAGTGGAAAGAGCCTGCTTTGGGGAATCCTGTGACCTGCCTTGATTCTGAAGGAGCTAAGGAAATTTCACCCCAAAATATGATTCCTTGGTATAAAGAGTATTTTGAATTAAAAGGCCATTCATGGTCAGAAAGCATCCGCCTCTCCTCTATAAAACCTGAGTAACCTGGTTTAGAATCAGAAGGGGCTGCTGACTTCCTTATTGCATATGAATAGACCTGGCCATAGGTCATTTGAAGCATGAGACCTGTTTCTCTGGTTAATCTGCAAATTGATCTGTTTCTGCCCATCTACACTCATCCCTCCCCCAGCAACCCCTTGGTGCATGTATTCTTTCCACACTTCCATCCACTCTTCTAAAAGGCATCTTTAAATGTCTCTGACCATCACGGAGACTTTGGGTAATTATTCTTGTGATTCCCTCTGTGGGCATGGTATTTGGAAATAACCCTTCTCTTATTAATCTACCATAATTGTGAGTTGATCATTTAGCAAACCAACTGAAGGGAAAAGGGCCCGTTTTGCCGCGCGCTCCCTACAATCTCAGCCCTGCTGCTTGCTAGCTGCTGACCTAGATCTGGACCTCAGTGAATGACACGGGGGCTGCATTCAGTGACCTCCAGGGTCCCTCCCTCTCAAAAGCTCTGGGGTTCTGCCCTGAGAAATGGGAACAGGCCTATTTTGCCTGACTGTACTGTTTTCCAAAGCAAATAAACTCTGGTTACTAATTACCTGACCTACATTCCCTGTGATTACAATGGCAGGTGGCAAGTCTATGGTTTCTAAGAAGGACTTGGAAAGGGGATGATAGGAGTAGTAGTCAGAAGTGAGGTGTTCAGGCTCACATGGACTGAGCAGAACCCTGGAGTCTCCTGTGATGCTATTCTCCAGAGAAAGCCGTGTTTTAGAAGATCCCCTTCATCTACAAACACAGACAAGCATGGTCCTACTTTTTTCCTGGTTACAAAAAACGAGTTTATTATATATTACATCCTAAAGTATGACTTTGGAAACAAAGGTTTCCTGTAGCCCCGCTGCTGCCCCTAGTGTGGTTAACATTTTGCCTTATATTCTTGTGGGTATTTTCTCTGTAGAAACAAATATAAATATATCATTTTATGAAAATGAGATCACAGTAAACATGCTGCTCGGCGGATTGTTTTGATACTTTACGGTGTATCTTGAACATCTGTCTAAGTCAGTGCAGTACAAGTTTTATTCTTTTTAACAAGAAGGGGTCGTCTTAATGAATTGAGAAATCTAGAAGAGGGAAGAAGCCATGCAGTATGTAATGCTTGTTTTCTTTCATTTTCCATATTATTTCTACTGTATTTGAAACAGCAAAATAGCTGAACTTCATTTTCAAATACTTTAGGTATTAGTAAATTAAGCAACATCATAGGGGTGATAGTGGGACCGTTGAAGATAATTCGTGAATAAACTGAGAAGACTCAATATGCCATTTTGACTGTTCCTTATGGCTGTGTCCGTTTTGTCTTCCACTGAACTGTTTAGACAGTGGCAAACCTTGTGTGGGAGGTAGACCAGTGGTCTCCAAAGATGTCCACGTCCCAGTCTCTGGAACCTCTGAGTGTTACTTTACATAGCAAGTCGGACTTGGCAGATAGGATTGAATTAAGGATTTTGAGGTGGGGAAAGTATCCCGGATCATCCAGGTGGGTTCAATGTCGTCACAGAGGCCCTTAATAAGGGAGGCAGGAAGGCTGATGCTCTGCTGCTGGCTTTGAAGGAGCAAGGGGCCAGAGACCTGGAAGTGGTCTCTAGAAGCTGGAAAAGGCAAGGAACAGATCCCCCCCTACAGCCTCCAGAAGGGATGCGGCCCTCTAGACACCTTCATTTTGGACAGGAAGAGCCATTTCACAAGTCTTCTCTCCCGAACTGTAGGATAATATATTTGCAGTGACTTCTTAAAGCAGCTGAGGGGAGCTAGCACAGCTTTGTTCATCTTGCTGCGTCTGAAACCATGACACATCTGTGGTTCCAGATGACCAGGACTAACCAAGTCTTCACTACACACGGTCCTCTGGATGAGCCAAAGTGTGCATGTAGAAATCTCTCTAGGTTATCAAAATGAAGAATGGCAGGAGGAGCCCACTGATCGCCAGCATGATGTGCAAGGAACCAGAAGTCCATGGACTTGGTTTAATTTAGTCTCCTAAACACATCAGCAGACTTGATAGAGTTACCTTACAGGTTGAATCATGGAGGCTCTGTGAGGTCACTTGTTCAAGGTCGCAGGATGGGCAAGGGCCTGAGCAAGAGCGTCTTTTTGCCCTATTCTGTGATGGTTTCTCTGATCCTTACAGGGGACATTCTGGGGCTTGCCACAGGGCCCTCAGCACCTTCTGTGAGGTATCTACTCTCTGCCAGGCTTTGGATCTGAGCACCAATGAGGGGGTCAGCAGGGGAGGTGTGGTACCCCAATGCAAAGAGGCCCTCCTGTGTAGCCCCCTGGCTGTCAACCTGCCAGGTTCCTTGCTCAGGATCACCAGTGGGCGGGGATGGTACCCCAATCCCAGTGCCCTGTGGTTCCATGACCAGGAGCTAACCCAGGCCTTCTCCCCAGGTGGTCAGGACTGTGTTTGGTTTAAATTTCCCAATGCTCTCCTGTGAGGCAGCAAAGAGGGGAGGGCTTGGCAGCTGCATCTTCAGCTGTGACGTGCACAGAGAACTTCCCAAATTCTCCTTTGACCACTGGAACCTCAGAGGTGACAGCCAAAAGAGAAAAGTAGGTCATTTGATACAAAGTGGGGGATTTATTCCTAGGTCTCCAGATTTCACTCTTGGACCAGGACAGTGATTGTAGGTTCTCAGCACCTCGGAGGTCAAGGCTGATGGGCTTCTGCATAAACAAGGCAGTTGTGTAACTCAGTGGCCACGTTTCATCTCCCCCTTTGACTTAGTAAATCACTCTGATTGGCAATGAGTTGGGCTCTTGTTGGCGCTGTTTATACTTTCAAAGAAGCACAATCCAACAACAAAAGATGGAGACAGAAGCCACACTGGTCAGGCACCTACTTGTTATGCACTTTACAGACACTATTTCTGGGGTTGAATTCCTGGAGTCCATCACCCCTGCTCTGCTCAGGGTTCTGGCAGATGGAGTGAATACATGTGGCTGATGGGGAAACAAACTGTCTGCTGTATCACTGAACTCCCAAGTACAGGGATCTTCTGTCAAGTTAGTTTGTAGAAAATGACCTGAGCTCCTGTTTCCTCACTGTCTTCAAACATTGCTTTCCCTTCTTCTTTGGCACATGGCTGGACCAATTTTCAGACTCCTTTGCAGCTAGGTGTGACTGTGCATGGTAGGTGTGCAGGAGGGACCTCTAGACCTCCTCAAATCAGGTCTTGCTGCCCAGCTGCAAGATGTGCAGTCAGTGGACAGTTGCCAAGGGTCAGCCCCATCAGGGTCAGCCCTAGCCACAGAGTTGAGGGCCTCAGCCACCTTGCCTGATGTCACATCCTTCTGAGAGCTGCCCACCTCTGGTGACTGCATGAGGCGTGACTATACTAGCCCAATAGTGAACACTTCTGATGGGCAACATTTGCTCTAGACCTCGCCACTGGGTTAGCCATCATTTGGTCAGGACTATGTCATGATTTGACTTCTCCTTCTGCTCAATTCTACTTCCTATCTCTTTCCATTCACAGGTATTAACTCCTAATAAATTCCATGAGCTCTAAAACTTCCTGCTAGTATCTTGCCCTTGAGAACACAGCGTGCCTCTCTGTGTCACTCTGTCTCTGACACTGTGTCAGAAGTGGTGTGTGTGCTATTTTTTAGGCCTGGTCCATGAAGCTTTCTGGATGAATCCATTTTGCTTTGTATTGATGGGTCTATAGATAGAGATAAGTAGGTAGATGGAAATTAGAGGTTCAGGGATATTGAGATATATTCCCATGGTAACATAACTAGTATATGATGGAGGAAGACTCAATTTTAGGTCTAGTGAGACTCAGAAGTGGGATCAGAACCCAAACCCACATTCTTTCCTCCTGAGGATGGCAATGAACATGTTTCCTTTGCCTCATACAAAGGTTTTTTTGACAACTTATTACTTGGGTTTTGTCATCTAGTAGGATATTCGGTTTTGTTGTTTTAGGTAGACTAATCTGAGGGCTGCACTCCCTAAATTCTGGCCCAAACATATTTTTCACTTTTTTTGTTTAAAGGATAACTTAGGTGGATACGTAATTTCTCAATAATCCTTTCTCTTAGAACTCTTGCCATGCATTTATGGCAAGCTTTTGTGCTATTTGGGAGGATTACGGCATATCTGGAGATGTGTAGGGGCTCAGGCTTAACAAATTGGGCTGAACAATGGAATGCCTTCAAAGGCTGATGTGTTTCAACTTTGTGTTGTTGGCAGTAGGGAGCCATGAGTATTTTTGAGCAATGGGGTAAGTTGTGTATTGGTGGATTTGAGGTGGAAGAGACTAGTCACAGAGACCCAATGAGAGCTACTGCAAGGCTTGGACTAGGGAAGCAGCAGTGTGAACAGGGACATGGAGGATACTGAATTGATGGGGCTTGGCAACTGCCTGCCTACGAAAGAGACAAGGACAAAGGAGAAGGAGCTGTTAAGAAACAATGCCCGGGGTGAAGCTGGAGTGAGCGTTTGATGCTGCCATTTATACAGAAGAGAGTGGAGCAGGGAGAGAAAAGGGAGGGTGGGGTGGGGGAGACCATGTGAGATCTGTGTGGCCACATTTTGGAGGAGCTGGTGGCAGCTTCAGGAGGAGCTGCCCAGAGGCTGCTGAAATCTGGGACTGGAGTTCAGAGCAGACTTTAGGGCGAGGGGCAGAGTGGAACTGGAAGGAATCCCTAAGAGTGATAAATATGCCCAAGATGAAGTTTCTTCCCCACTTTCTGGAAGTTGTGAAGTCAGCCTCTGAAGTTCTCGCCTATCAAACTTCAGTTTTCTTCTAGGTAGTTGCTGAACTGAGGCATCTGATGAGCAGGAGGGTCTTGGGCTCTAGGGCATCCCCTGTCATTTGCAACTGCATTTAATGTCTACTTCGTGTTTTCAAATTTTTTCTTGATTAACATTTGTCAGAAATTTGTCAAATTTTCAGTGTTTTCAAGGAAACTGCTGTTGGGTTTATGTCTCAGTTATACTGTTTTTATGTCTCCTAATTTATTTATTGATACTTTTATCTTCATTTCTTTCTCTTTACCTTACCTCCTCCTTGAATTTTTATTTTAGTATTGAATTAGTCAATTTTATATTTTGGCAATAAAAATGATTATAGGTATAAATCTCTCCACAAATACTGCTTTACCCTTATACCAGGTAGTCAGATAATGTTTTCATGTTATGGTTTTATAAGTAGTTGTTATTATAGACATAATTTCTCCCTTGACAGGGAAGAAACTTATTCTGTACTATATTTGTATTTCAGATCAATATGAGGGTACAAATGTTTAGGTTACATTGTTTTCAATTTAAGGTAAAGTCCAAGTTGTAGTTGAGCCCTTCACCCAGGGGGTGTGCTGAGGACCCTTACGTTGTGCACGTAGGTGAGATCCATGACCTTCCCTCCTCCCCCTCTCCCTTTTCTCTCTTCTTCCTTGCTAGACTATACTTGTGGGGTTTTTTTGTCTGTGTGTGTGTGGGGGGCATGTAGTTGTTTATATATATATTGGTTTCATATTAGTATTGAGTGCATTGGATACTTTTTTCCCTATTCTTGAGATACTTTACTAAGAAAAATGTGTTTCAACTCCGTCTAGGTAAACACAAAGGATGTAAAGTCTCCATCTTTTCTTATGGCTGAATAGGACTCCATGGTATACATATACCACAGTTTGTTAATCCCTTCATGGGTTGATGAGCACTTGGGTTGCTTCTATATCTTGGCAATTGTGCACTGAGCTGCAGTAAACATTCTGGTGCAAGTGTCCTTGTGGTAAAATGATTTTTGTTCTTCTGGGTAGATAACTAATAATGGGATTGCGGGATCAAATGGAAGGTGGACTTTTTGTTGAGAATTCTCCAGGCTTCTTTCCATAGAGGCTGTATGAGTTTGCAGTCCCACCAGCAGTGCTGAAGTTTTCCCTTTTCTCCACATCCACCAATTCAGGACTTTGTGATGTGGGTTATTCTCACTGAGGTTGGTGATATCTCTGAGTGGTTTTCACTTGCATTTCTCTGATGGGTAGGGACGATAAGCATGTGTTTTTCGTGTGTTTGTTGGCCATTCATCTGTCATCTTCGGAGAAGTTTCTGTTCAAGTCTCTTGCACACTTCTGGAGTTGTTTACCCTTTTCTTGTTGAATGAGATTATGTAGATTCTATTTATCATCCCTTTGTCAGGGATGCTATATTCATAGCATGCAAGTATCTTCTCTCATTCTGAAAGCTGTCTGTTTGCTTTAGTTGTAATACTCTTAGCCACTCAGAAGATTTTTAGCTTGGTCATGTCTTACTTATTTATTTTTGGTGTTGCTGCAACTGCTAAGGATTTTTATTGTTTTGTGTCTTAAATTTAAATATTTTATTCAGAGTGAGTCAATTTTTGTCAATGGTAAGAGGTGCAAGTCCAATGTCAGTCTTCTGTATGTGGCAGCAGGCGTCCTCAAACTACAGCCAGGGGGCCACATGTGGCCCGCCAAGGACATTTATCTGGTCTGCCAGGTGTTTTTGCCACCACTGCCTGTCCTGCTTAGCAGCTGACTCATGCTGGGGCCCATAGTCTGGCTCTCCAATGGTCTGAGGGACAGTGAAATGGCCCCCTGTTTAAAACGTTTGAGGACCCCTGGGCTAATGAATTCTCTGAGCACCATTCATTAAATAGAGATTCTTTTCCCCAGGCATGCTTTTGTTTGGTTCATCAAAGATTAGATGGTGATATGTGTCTGTAGTATATTTTAAAATTATAAGATATCTATCATATCTTATATGTTTTTTGGAAGACAAAGAGGGAAATAAAAGAAAGTAAGTAAAGTAATCATCTAAGTGTACATAGCCATTAAGTATCAGGTTTAGGACTGGAATCCAGATTGACTGACTTTTGGTCTAATCAACAAGAAAATTTTTTTTTTTTTTTTTTGAGACGGAGCCTCAAGCTATCCCCCTGGGTAGAGTGCCATGGCATCACAGCTCATAGCAACCTCCAACTCCTGGGCTCAAG
>CAUYQV010114160.1:0-11120 GCA_963574575.1 Galagoides demidoff | reverse complement strand
TTTTTGGAAAGAATGCAGGAACGGGCGGGAGAACAGGAAGGGAATATACGGTTTTCGGCTGCCATGTGGCTATTTCGCCAGAATATGAGTTTTATATTATTTTTGTTAATTTTATAATGTTAAACTGTAATAATTAAAAATAATTGTTGAGAAGTGATTATGGAGAACTGTTTATCAAAGTTTGCATTGTCGTCAGGCCCTGCCCTGCCCCGCCCCTCAGCCATATTGTCCCGCATTACAAATGTTAAAATCTGGTCACCCTACACTAACCCCCTTATTATACCCTGGCCTACGATTAGATCTCTGCATTTCCAGAAATGCAGAGAATGAGAAACCTAAGTTAAATCCAGGGGAGAAGGATGATTTCAGAAAGTAATTACCACATCGGCTAGTGTGTAACACTAGAAAGAACCTGGGACCTTTTCCTACAGTGACCACACTGAGGAAAAAAAATACCTCGTCAGTTTGAGAATTAAGAGAATTGACTTTGATCTCAGTCCACTGAGGGTCACCAGGCAGAGCAGGACTTATGGAATCAGGAAATAAATGGACTGCTGGTTTTTGTCTGTCAACTGTGAGTTCAGTGTGTGTTATTCTCACAGTTCCTGGGTGTCTTGATGAAACAGAAGTCATGAGCCATTTCTAGAATCCCTATATTGAATCACTGACCCATGTGATCAAAGACATGGAAATGAGAAGATTAGTGAATGGCTGATAAGTGGTCTAGAAAAGAGGCCTAAATATATAAAAAGACACTCAGCCAGAGTCCCAAGGACCCACTGGGGAATCACATTAGAGAGCCTCATTTCCCAGCACCTCAGTGCTGCTCAAGGTGTTCATAAATAAAGTGACCATAGGGACAGGGTGACAAGTTACGCTTTCCTCCACAACACTGACTCTCTCAGAAGGGACGACTGACTGCCACTGCAACTCCCGAGTGCCAAGATGCTGGCGACAGAGAGCGACCACAGCACCGCCTGTGAGGACAGCAGCCCCGACAGCAAGCTGATAGTACTCAGGATCACTCCCATGATGTGGATAGCCAAGCACTTGCTGTTAAATTGGGCACATAATTTAGATAAAAATTTTCCTTCCTGGATTCTTTTCCATGTGTAAATCTATTGGTGGATGCCCTGATCATGATCACTGACTGATATCAAACACCAGTTCTGACCAATGAGAACAAAGGAGGATGATGGAGACCTGCCCGTGAGTTTCACTGCTCCTATCATGGTAGCCTGTTATTACCTGGGCTTATTAGAGAGTGAATAAAGGGTCTCACAGGGTAGAGCATGCTCCCACAAAACACACAGACTAGCACGCCGACTGACCAGCATGTGCTTACATTTTTTCCTACTGTTGAGTCAGAAAATTAAAGTAATGTAATTTAAGACAGTGATGCTTAATGAGTTATCAACAAATCCTGGCCATGCATTAGAATCATTTCAAGCACCTACTGAAAATTGATTTTGTGACTTTAACCTAAATAGTTGAGGTACGGGAATCTGTGTTTTTACACAGTCCCTCTTATGACGTCTGATGGGTGCCATGCTTCCCACTGCCGTCTTAGAAAACACACAGGTGTAAGTGTCAAGGAAACAAAGTTTTATTTACTGTGTTCACCCAATACAATTAAGTTCTCAAATTAACCTAGACAATATACTCAAATTCTCTGAATCTCAGTTTTCTTACATGTAAAATAAGGAAAATATTATCTTTCATCATTCTTCCAAAGATAACATGAAAGACTGCATATAAAATATTTCACCAGGGCAGCACCTGTAGCTCAGTGGATAGGGTGCCAGTCATGTACACCAAGGCTGGCGGGTTTGAACCCAGCCAGGGCCAGCTAAAACAAAAATGACAACTGCAACAAAAAAATAGTCGGTGTGCGGCAGGCACCTGTAGTCCCAGATACTTGGGAGGCTGAGACAAGAGAATTGCTTGAGCCCAAGAGTTGGAGGTTGCTGTGAGCTGTGACACTATGGCACTCTACCCCCAGGGTGACAGCTTAAGACTCTGTGTCAAGAAAAATGAACACATAAATAAAATAAAATAAGCTATCTCACAAAATACCTGACTCACAGTGGTGGTTCGATAAACAAATAGTGGCTATTTTATTATAAAAGCTATTATTTAGATAGATTGTTCAAGAGAAGGCTGGATTTTATCTAAATAACTTTCATGTCTAAAATGATCACTGTGAACTTTTCATGGTGTGTGATCACTGAATATGGATTTGGTTCTCAGTAATGAAAGTCTTTTAACAATGAGAGAAAAGTAAGTGACATTAGAGAACAACATAAGTGACACATTACGATTGTGTGAGAATAGTAAGCAATCACTAAAGTACTTAAAATCAATTTTAGTAACTTGATAAAATGTATTTAACATCAAATAAAGCACAAAAGGAGAAATGAGAGTGTATACATTATAAACTGAATTATACAAGGCATAGGGAAAAAAGAACCAGAGGAACAAATCTAAAATGCAAACACTGATGGGACGCCTACAGGCGGACTTGACTTACCCTCATAATTTTGATATTGCTGGATTTCCTATAAGATAGCCTATGACTTACTATTAGAATAAACAATGTATATATTAGGCTTTTGTGTTATATAAAACCATTAAGTTTACAGATGCAGTATTAATATATTACATATCCTGAAACTGGTCACAGTGACTCAGTTTTCTAAAAAGTATCACATATATATTAGCTTATGTGACATTTCTGTCTAATTCCATTTGAGATCCTAGTTAGCCTATGTGTGTATATATAAATGTATTACTACAGTGGCTAACATAAAGGTACATATAGCTGGACTAGAAAGGTAGCCATCGCCCACAACGAGTATTACCTTGGCTTTGTCTCTCATGGAACCTTTTCCAAGGATGGACATTTTTGTCAAAGTTTCTTCTTGTAAACGCTTCAGGGAATTGCCACGTGGACCCAAAAGTTTCCCCACAAAGTTGAACTAGGAAAAATAAACAGACCAACCAAATTTGTCACATTCATGTCTGAAAGGAAGATATTAATCGTGAACAACAGGAGACACTGTACCATGCTGCACATCATTAACTGACGCAAATATTTACATTCCTACTACGGGCATCACACTGTGATGTCTCCCACTAATCACTAAAATGGGGCTACAATTATAAATAAAAGACACATATTTCTTTACACCAATCACTTCAGCAGTAGCTACATTTCATAGACTGTGAACACAAAGTCAATTTCTCAGAATTCTCAGATTGCTATCCAATTTTAACACACATCAAATGACAATTGTGAACACCTCTATTATTAGAATGTACTTGAGGAAAAATGATACCAGGTTATTATAATAGGCAGCAGACTGGTCATTATGGAGTACCCAGGTTCTCCCCCCAAGTCAGCACGTACAGTTGGCTATGCGACCAGAGTAGACTGGCCTCGATGAGTTAAGTGTTCAGTGGCTGACAGAAGATCTACAACTAAATCCATTTATCTCTTCCAAAATAACCAGTTATGGGAATGTGGACAACTTATTTAATCTAGATGCCTAGTGTTCCTTATTCAATAAGCAGAGCGGAAGGGAAGTAATTAAGGGTGTGTCCTCTATGGTTAGCCGACCATGGTTTGAATCCCAGCCTTTTCTGTAACCAGCTGCTTAATTAACCCTGGGCAAGCCACCTAACCTCTCAGTACTTCAGTTTCCTCATGTGTGAAACAGGAACAGAAATAGGACCTACCCGTATAGGGCTGTTCAGGGATTGCACGGGTCAACAGAAATAAATCATTTAGAACAATGCTTCACCATCAGAGACACCCAGTAAGCACATCCTGAATGAAAAAATTATCAGGAATTTCATACCACGCTTACAAATCTTACTGTAATTCAGGTAATTCATGACTACTTCTTGTTCGCAAATTGAAAATCAGCAGGGAGGAAACTGTTCTCTTTGGCAAGACTGGTAACAACCTGGGCTCTGTTGCTTCCAGAATAAAACTGCTCCTCGGTCTGTCTGACTGTGGCGGTCGGGTCCAAGCAGTTTTCCTTAAGTAAATAGTTAGCATTTTACAAAATCCAAACAGTATTTTGTCCACCCCACTTTTACTTTTCTTGGTCTTCAACCAAAACTCAAATACATATTTTTAACCTTTGCATGTAAATATTTTTTGCTTTTAAACATTTCATTGTTAAGTACTTTTTAAAAATATAAGTTATACCTACAGAATTGACACAGTCAAATGCTAGTAGTGTATGGTGGGGAAAAGAATCAGCGTCCTAAACCCCTAGCCCTCCACTATGCTTGTTCCCCATTTTCTCTACTTTGTATTTCTGGAAATTCTATGATTCTATTATCTAGAAATGGGATATCCTGAGTTGGATCACTAAACGTGTCTCTTATTTTTCCTGTGTTTTCTACATGAAGATCTGACCACATTTGCTATAAATCTCTTGATCCATTTCTCCTATCAAATAGCTAACTACTAATAAGACTTCCTTATATATGTTCCTTTTAAATGGTATTTTGTTTGTATTTTGTGGAAACAACACAATTCCTTATATTTTCTGAAGAGATTGATGGTGGTGGCTCTTCCCTGCCTTGGAAAGTACAGAGTCTGCTTCTTCTAAGCCTTGCCCTCTCCCCCGCCCTGTTTTGTGAGCTTGTCCAGTCTCTCTATATCATGTGCTTTCCTCAGCTGTACGGTAACACTCTGCTACCTGTTGCTGTGGTTTTTTGAGGCAGTCTCACTTTGTGGCCCTCGGTAGAGTGCTGTGGCATCACATCTCACAGCAACCTCCAACTCTTGGGCTTAAGCGATTCTCTTGCCTCAGCCTCCTGAGTAGCTGGGGCTACAGGCACCTTCCACAATCCCTGGCTTTCTTTGTTGTTGTTGTTGCAGTTGTCACTGCTATTTTCACTGGCTGGGGCTGGGTTCAAACCCACCACCCTCAGTATATGAGGCCGTTGCCCTAACCACTGAGCCACAGGTGCCACCCCCTGCTACCTGTTCTTAACTAGTTAAGACTGAGGCTCTAAAATGCTGACTGGGAAGCTCTGCTTTCACATATGGGCCTTAACAATTGGTAGGTTCCACTGTCAAAATGGCAACCCAGTGTTTTCATCAAGAGCTATTCAGATATCAGCACCCACACTTTTTTTTTTTCCTCCTGGACATTTCCCTGAAGGGGAATTCTCCAATCTCCTAAGAGGAAGTATAAGCCTGGTTGCCAGAATACTGGGAATCCCACTGTTAAGCATGTACAAGGTCAGACAATTAAGTTTGCAGACTTATCCAAGAAAAAGTGCTCTATAACTCACTGGTGAATTACCAGTAAGGTCATCTCTGAGGTCCTCCCCTTGGGAAGCTATGCACTGATGCCAGAACCTAGGCCACCCTTCAAAACAATTCTGGAAGTCTGTTTCTAGAATGGCCATAAGAGCTACAGTGATATGAGATCTGACAATTAAGTTGGTGAACCCATTCTAGAAAAAGTGCTCTGTACCTCGTTACTAAATATCATTAGTCACCAGATGGCCAGGGAAAGGACTTTGAAGGTGACAGCAGTGACACTCAGCAGTGAGGCATGTATCTTTTTCTAGGATGAGTTTGTGAACTTAGTTGACCTGTACACTTTCATTTAAAGGAAAGAATTCCCTCATTTTCAGTGTGACATCTCATACTGGGCCTCAGTAGTATCTGTCGGGAGCCTGATAGTCTCTTATTCAAGCGCTCAGGCACTCTCTGGTCTTCTGCTGGAGTGTGGAAGGGATGCCTGGCCTTATCAGATGGAAGAACATTGAGGGTTCTATTTTTCGTGCAATCTCTCAGCCAAGTCTCTTTTTAGTTCTACTCCACACATCCACCTTCACAGTAGCAGATAATTACAATTCCTGCATGTTCTTGAAGTGTCTCCCTACTAATGAGCATGTCGGTTGAATTCTGGTTGAATTCCTCTCCTTCTGCCAGCTCCGGGTCCCCCTTTCTCCGATCTTCATCACCATTCATCCATTTATTTTGCAGCTACCAAAATCTCACTGACATCGTTTGCCTACTATCATCTCACTCTTTGCTTGTATTCATTTTAACAGGTTTCAAGGATAGAGTAAAAATAAATTCCTACAGTCAAATCAACATATTTACATTTTAAATGGTCAAATATTTCCCAATTAACAAAAATTAAGAGGCTTTAACATCTTCTGATCCAAACATCTAATTTTTTATTGAAGAAACAAGTTCAGAGTGATGCGATCTAGTCAAGGTTACTTGATGAAAGATAAAAACATAGGATTCTATGTGGGAAAAAAAAGCATTTTATATAATTTTATATACCTTCAGAGGTTGCTTTTTCTACTTAACCATTATTCATCTTTTGTTAATAAAAAGTATATAAATGAGTACTCTTTGACACGTAGAAACACTTCTATTCCCTTCTTCGTTCTACTTAACTCTGTTCACCTACACGCACGTGTTAGTTACATGTCCCTAATCAGATTAGTCCTTGTGACTTTCACACTCTTCCTCTGCCACACAGGAATTATACTACCTACTGTGGGTGCCTGCTATACAAATTAAAGAAGATAATGTATAAAATCACCCACTAGGGCAGCCAATAAATTGTTATACTTGATGTTAAATTAGTAAGTAATAAATTGAGGAATTTAACTATTGTGGACATATGCAACTTTATCTGAAAAGTACCCACCTTGACCTGCAACTGGCTCCCTTTTATTGATAAGGCTACCAATGGGGCCACCACACTGGAGATGGTGTGACCAGGCCCCAGCCCCTCAGGCTGGTTAGGGAACTGGCCTCTGACTGGAAGCCAAGTAGCCTGAGGTCCTAAGCTAAGTGTATGGCTCCCGAAAGTCCTTACAGCTGAGTCACAATAATGGTGACATGCTTGGTTGCTTGGTCAGGTTCTCAAAGCACAGATTACATCATCTCCCTGTGGGGCATTCAGTGTGTTTACTTGGTTGTCACACGAGTGGGGTCACTACTGGGATTTAGTGGGCAAGAACCTATAATGTCACACACATCAGAAACAGATGGTTCTACCCTTCCCAATAAAGGGTCCTATGTGAAATGGCAATTGTGCCCCTGTTAAGAAACACTGTTAGAAAAGCTCTAGATTCTCTATTTCTCAGACTTGACGTCCTTTTAGTGTCCTCTCAGTTTGCAAGTTGGGCTCTTCCATGGACTCTGTAGGATACCCCAATGTAGTTAAAAAATAAGACCCCCCAAAATCCCTTAAGCTAGCCACAGTCAGCACTCGCAAGTCACAGAGTAGTTCCCGGACTCTTGATGTCAAAGAACCGAAGCACCACAGTTCTATTTGCCCTTGATTTCCACCTGTGTGGTCCCCTGAACGCACGTCATTACGGAGGCTCCCTCTCACCAGCAATATGAACACACAGACTTCTTAGACTCTCCAGCCTTCACTGTATTACTCTTGTGTGGTTAATAAAAGTCATTAGACTTCATGGTCATTTTCAAGATTGTGAACTCAAATAAAATCCTAAGCTTCCTTCTGAAGGAACAGCCCCCACCTTGGCCAAGGGGATCTCTAGGGAAACCGTAAAGCTGAATTCCTGGCCGTGAGTAATGGAGGGTCAGGGACACATCATTTTACCGGCTCTCCTGCTAATGGCAATCAGGTTTTATTTCCCCCCTAAGCACCAGGCTAGTATTCTCTCCTGATAAAAGACCACCAGTCATAGAGTGGCTTTACAGAGCAGCCACCGAGAGGGTTCGATGTCCCTGTTTCGCCTTTTTGATACAGAAGGTGGCCATTTCTGAACATGGACCCCACAAAAGGACAGAAAGCTCCATTGTTCAGCCACATGTTTCTCTTGTCATAAATACTCAGGAGTCCTCTATAGTTTCTTAAATATGTATACGTGACCATCGTGCTCAGTATAAACTCCTGCTTCCACTGTCCCTGCCCTGAAGCATGTGCTTCTGGCTTGTGGCTGGGGCCTGCTTTCCAGCCTGCTGGAATGGTCAGCCTGAAACCCTTGAGAAATAAAACTCTCCTTTCCAAATTATGAACCTTGTTATTTCTACAGTTAACAAAATTAAAGTACCAGATAAAGCGCGGTGACAATGTTGAATTTTACCTGAGAGTAGAGGAAACTAAGCCCTGAGCTTTAGCATAAGACTCACTTCCTGCTTGAGAGACCTGCTTGGGAGAATCAGGAGAAGGGCGTGGGAGTGTGTGAGTGTGTACGTGCTGGAGATCAGAAACTGGCCTCCCCGGGAGTCTATGAGAGGTGTGGCAACACCAGGCCTGGAGGTTGTGGTAAACATTCCCTAGATTCCCAAGGTCTCTAGAGCTAGAGGCAGAGTCGTATTTAAAGTCTGAGGTTGTGCAAAACAAACTGGAGACACTCTGTCTGATACTTTCCACGTTCCCCCGTTTTAGAGCTGATGTCTGAGAAGTTTAACTATTTCTTCCTGCTTTGTGGCAACAAACAGGGACCTGAGGGTCACTCAGGAGGGCTCCTCCCAGAGTTCCTTACTCCCTGCACAAACTCTGCATCACAGTTAACTCAGGAGGCTCCTCCCAGAGTGGTTTAGTCCCCACACACAGACTCTGTGTCAAGCATCTTCATTCTTCACACCAAGACCCCTCATCTGGTGACTCCAAACCTCTTCACCTGAGCCTTGTGCTCCAAAAAAAAAAAAAACAAAAACAGTGATAATTAAGAAATACCCACACCTGCCAGTGTTCCCAGAAATAGCTTACTACAAAGGACTGCTCTTCCCCATTATGACTAAGATAAGACTCGCTGTTGACTCATTATGTACATAGACCAACCCCTCCAAATTCCTATTAAAGATTAGTTAACCAGGCTGGGCGCAGTGGCTCACACCTATAATCCTAGCACTCTGGGAGGCCGAGGCTGGTGGATTGCATGAACTCATAGGTTTTAGACCAGCCTGAGCCAGAGAGAGACCTCACCTCTAAAAATAGCCAGGCATTGTGGGGGGCACCTGTAGTCCTGACTAGTCAGGAGCCTGAGGCAAGAGAATTGCTTGACCCCAAGAATTTGAGATTGCTGTGAGCTACGATGCCACAAAACTCTACCAAGGGTGACAAAGTGAAACTCTTGTCTTCTAAATAAATAAATAAAACTAAACAATTTGATCAATCAGGAAAAGCTGCCTATCTTGACTTTATTAAACTTTTGTTCAGCTTCTCTCCTTTCCCCAGGCCCCTGAATTTTGACCCATTCTCAATCTGAACCAATAGAAAAGCCCTCTCCAAAAGTCCTTTTGGAAAACTAGGAAAGACCAAGCTCACGGTAGAATATCCTTAGGTCACCATCCCACACTGCCACTGCCACCCATTCATCTCTCCTCTCCTAACCTTTCTGGCTCCTTCACTTCTCTCTGTAAGACAAAACCCCTTTTCTGTCTAACCTCTGCGATGGAACCTGTAGGTCAATGTATTCTCCATATTGTAACATCCCCTCTTTCCATTGCCAGAGTCCCTCTGTGTGCTCTTGCAATAATCCTTTCAAATCATGCCCCTCTTACTTGTTTATTTGACAACCATATATGCTAGAAAACAAAGAATTTAATGCATTTTAATAGTCGTTTATATCACTAATTCCATTTTTCCAAATAAATTCATTTGTACATATGTATTCATTTATTAATTTCATTTGACCATTTATACACAAAAATAAAAACATTATCACATCTAAGACCAATGATCTTTCTCTGGATTCCAATTGTAACTCACACACACACACACACACACACACACACACATGTGCAGACCCCTACACACACATATATGAACAACAAATGCTACAACTTTCAATAAGAAACAAGTGATCACGAAGATGACAGAACAACCTATAATAAGTACACCTGAGTTTCACTGAGAAATACACCAGCTATAATAATTATATTCTTTCTCAACTATATTTGTGACATGACATTGCTCCTTGGGGAACAATTATAGTTAAGCTGTCATTTCATAAACAACTAAACCTCAAGAACATGTCACAGTTGCTATTAAAGGGTTTCCCTTAATTGGGTGCTCACCAAAAAGTTGATTAGTCTATCAAAGGGATGCTTTGTTGACCTCTAACTCAACACTCCAGGCTGAACTTATAACCTCTGCCACCAGAGCTTCAAACATGCTCTTCTTCTTGGTCCCTTAATCAATGAATGGCACCACTATCTGTGGATATATGCGGTGACTCCAGCCTGAAGCTTGACACTTACTCCATGAGGGCAGTGATGAAGCCTTTCATGTTCACTGCTTTATTTCCAAACGTTGTACATGGAAAGCATTAAATAAATGTTTGATGAATTAATTAATTACATCTTAGAGATTTTCCTTCTAAATATCTTTTATCTGCCCATTTTCTTTAGTCCTACCACAACCACCCTGGTCTAGGCACTTATCTCCTCTCAAGAGATCATCGTAAAGTCCTTTCTCTGCATCTACTTTTGCCAACCTTCAATCAACAGAGAAGTTTTTTTGAAACAAACGAATTATGCACCATGACCAAGTGGGTTTTATCCCAGGGTCTCAAGGTTGGTTCAATTGTAGGGTAAAGCCCACAGCTGTGTGCTCCCTCACAAACTATGTGCTCCCTTTAAGCTCCAGAAGCAGGTGGACAGACTTCTGTGGAAGGCAACTCTGTCGATGACCCGGTATCCCTGGTCAGCATGGAATAAGGCCTGGGGATTAGGGCATAAAAACCCATCTCCAGTGACGCTGGCCACGTGGCTGTTAAGCCTGCAAAGAAGGGGTTAAAAGCCTTTCTGCAAGTATACCCCCAAATATTTCATCTTCTTTGGTACTACTTTAAATGGGATAGAGTCCTTGACTGTTTTTTCAACTTGGCTGTTGTTGGTATATATAAAGACTACAGATTTATGAGTGTTGATTTTGTATCCTGATACACCACTGTATTCCTTGACCACTTCTAAGAGTTTTTTAGTTGAGTCCCTGGTGTTTTCCCGATATACAATCATATCATCTGTGAAAAGTGAAAGTTTGATCTCTTCTGTTCCTATATGGATGCCCTTAATTGCCTTTTCTTCCAGAATTGCAGTAGCTAGAACTTCCATTACAATGTTAAATAGCAGTGGGGACAAT